>CABHPH010131762.1:0-21727 GCA_902168325.1 Peromyscus nudipes | reverse complement strand
GGTCCCTCAGGCACACGCCCAGCAGGGCTCAGTTTTTCCAGAAAAGGGTGTCTAAGAGCTTGACAGTGTTGTCTTCCCCCAAGCCAGAACTCTTTTCTCTTCACCCTACTAAAATAACTTAGTTACCTCTGTTTGAGTCCCAAGAATTTAAAAAGCCTAGGAAGGCAGGTGAACCTAAGGCTGCCGGTTGGAGCAGACTCCCTATTAGAAAACGTGGGTTCAGGTGGTGCATGCCTGTAATCCCTTGGAAGGTGGAGACCCTCAGGTCATCTCTAGGCTAGCCTGGGCTATATTAGACTGTGTCTCAAAGAAACAAAAATGCCTTTAATCCCAACACTCGGTAAGGAGAGGCAGGCATATCTCTGAGTTCGATGTCAGCCAGGGTCACACACAGAGATCCTGTGTCAAATATCCTCCTCTCCCCAAATGTAATTCATACTGTTTCTCCAGCAGGTCTGCTGTGCTACCTCTGCAGGTCAGTGTGTTAGCCTGTAACAAAGGATAACAAAGGGCGAGTGCACCTGTCCTTTGGTAGGTCATCAGACCCCCATGGGGAGAGCCGGCACACTGTGCAACATTCCTAATTGAACAAGGCAGGTGCTCCTTTTCTGGTGTGCCTAGTACTTCAGCCTCTGTTCCATCAGCTCCCACAAGGCAGTTATTACAGCAGCTCACCATCTGTGTTTATTACAAACTGTTTAATTGCTTCTTAGTCCAATAACTTTAAAAACATAGAACCACATGCCAGTCTGGGTGCTCTGCAGTGAGTCACTACAAACTAGGTCATGGACAGCTTAATGCTGCTAAGATCCAACTAGACCCAGTCCCCAGATGGCCTCAGCCGGTCGGGGAAAGAGGTCTTGGAGGCAGGCTGCCAAGTGTAACCAGAACACCTGGCTCAGGTCTGGGGAGGAGCTTCAGCAGCACGATGCTCATTTTCAGTCCGTAGTGTCTCCATGTACTTCCGCATCTTCTCAACCATCCAGGATGGCAGGACAAACGATTTCAGCTCCTCCAACTTCAGGTCCAAGCATCCTCTGGGAGAGACATTGGAGAGGTGTTAAAGGAAGGGTGACGGCCTCATCCATGCCTACTGGGGCGGATGGGAGGATAAGGAAGGGCCCCTCTGGTTTTTTACCTGTAGTCATCACTGGCAGCCAAGTCTCGAATGTCCTCCTCAATGAGAAGGTAGGCCTGGAGGCGAGGGAGAGTCATTAAGGCCTCTGAGGCATTTCCCACCAATGAAGAAACACTCTATTAATGTGTAAGGCCTGCTACTAGGCATACTCGGGATGCAGCTTACAGCTTGCCTGGGAAGAGTATGGAGGAAGACACTGGGGGATGGCTCCTTGAGAGCATTTTACTCAAACAGAAACTTTACAGGGGAGGAGTAGATACCAGTGACTAAGGAAAATAAGTTACTCAGGCTGTCCCTGAACTTCATGACTCAAAATGGACCCTGCCTCCTCAGTCTCCTGAGTAGCTGGATTTCAGGCATGTGTCATAGAGCCTGGCTTTGGTGATTATGTCTCTCTCTCTCACTGTCTCTGTCTCTCTCTGTCTCTCTCTCTCTCTCACACACACACACACACACACACACACACACACACACACACACACACGACTTGATGTGGTTTATGACCAACGGTGAGAGCTAGCAGAATACGGAGGAGACAGGAGGAAGTGGCGTTCACCGAGGGGACTCCAGTCAGCAGTGCTGCTGTGCAGAGGCTGTGGCACTGAGTCTCCCAGGTCTACACAGTGCCGCAGCCATCGCTCCTTGCGCTCACATACAGCATCTGTTTTTGTTTCTGTGGCTGGGATTGGCCTGGAACTCTTGTAGCCCAGGCTGGCCTTGAACTCATTGCAGTACTCCTGCTTTATCCTCCAAAATGCTGGGATTATAGCATGTGCCACATACATAGACCCAAAACACACACTAAATAATGGGATCAAAAAGTTTTAAATTAGTATTGGGGATTAAACCGGGTGTCTCTCTCACACACAAACCAGGCAAGCACTCTACCCGAGCCATATCCCCAGCAGCCTGCCTCATCTCCTTTAATTGCTTTTTTGAGATATGGTTTCACGTAGCCCAGGCTAGCCTCAAAACTTGTCAGATAACAGAGGCTGGCTTTAAACTCCTGATTCTGCCTCTACTTCTCAAGTGCTGGGATTACAAGTGTGGTACACCATTCCTGGCCTTTTGGAAAAACAAAAACAAAAACAATTTTAAAAATTTGAGACAAAGCCTAGCAGTGGTGACGCTCACCTTTAATCTCAGCACTCAGGAGGCAGAGGCAGGTGGGATCTGCCAGCCTGGTCTAGAGAGCAAGTTCCAGGACAGCCAGGGCTACACAGAGAAACCCTGTCCTGAAAAGTCTTGTAAACAGTCTTTCCTATGGGCATCTGATCTGACTGAAATCTTGTTGGAGTGGACGAGAAGGTGAGAGGGAGAGAGGAGCCCTAGGAACAGGACTCTCAGTCTGCTCTTCAGCATGGAGAAGGCTTCACAGATCTCCCTTTCCCTATTTTTTGCTCTTAGTGAGTCTACCAAATTTGGAGACAAGCTGGACTCGTGGTTCCTGGGCTGGATGGGTCTTTGGCAGTGGTACATGTGAAGAGAGTGCTCACCATCTTTCCGCCTGTCGCTCTCATATGATGCTGCTCAGCTAGCCAGTGCTTGTCCTGAGGATCTGCTGCATACTGTGAGGGATAAAGTTAGTGGGGGACACATTAGCTCTTGGCACTTTACTAGTTCTTCCAATGGGACTGTCTTAATTAGGGTTTTTATTGATGTATTGATGTAAAGAGACACCACGACCATGGAAGCTCTTACAAAGAAAACATTTAATTGGGGTGACTTGCTTACAGTTTCAAAGGTTCAGTCCATAATTATGACCGGGAATATGGCGGCATGCAGGTAGATGTGGTACTGGAGTTGAGAGTACTACATCTTGCAGGCAACAGGAAGTTGACTGACTGTCACACTGAGGGAAGCTTGAGCAAAGAGGCCTCAAAGCCCGCCCCCACAGCAACACACTTCCTCTGACAAGGCCACACCCTCCTAATAGTGCCACCACCTTTAGGGGCCTTTTTTTTTCAAACCACTATAGGGACCCTGTCCTAGATAGGTGTATATGCCCAAGGGCTCATAAATCTCTACAGAGCAGGCTGAGCCAAGCCCAGAAAGCCAGGGGTTGCAAACTAGTTGCTAGAGACTGGGTACGTGTCCATTCTCTCTTAAGTCCCTGAGATAGTTTAAATATAATTGGCCCCCACATAGGCACTATTGGGAGGTGTGGCCTTGTTGGAGTAGGTATAGCCTTGTTGGAGGAAGTGTGTCATTGTGGAGGTGGGCTTTGAGGTCTCATATAGGCTTAAGCCATGCCCAGGATTGCCGACTACTTCCTGTTGCCTGTGGGTAAAGATACAGGAATCTCAACTCCTTCTCCAGCACCATGTTTGCCTGCATGCCGCCATGTTGCACCATGATGATGCAACCTCTGAACTGTAATCCAGCCCCAATTAAATGTTTTTTCTTTATAAGAGTTGCTGTGGTCATGGTCTCCTGACAGCAATAGAAACCCTAACTAAGACAGTTCCTTTTCTTAAACATAGCATCCCTGGAAACAAGTGACAGTTATTTTAGAGCCTATTTAAAATGATCACAAGTGCCTTATAACACCTGTAGTTATTATGGGGTCAGTATTTTCTTTCTTTCTTTTTGGTTTCTGACAGTGTATCACCATGTAGCCTGGGCTAGGATTAACTCTGGATCTCCCTGGCTCTGCCTCTGAGTCCTGGGACTTGAGCATGTGCTAATACCAGGTAGGACCATATTTCCTAAAACAAAAGGCAAGAAACAGCATCATGTAAACCACCTGATTCTAGAGTTTGACAAAGACAAACAAGGTTTAAGTTAAACTTCTCACCACTTTGTAGATGACAGAAGTCTGGGTGGTAACTTCCTCCAGACTCAGTTTCCTCATTTGTCTTTTGTTTTGTTTTTTGTTTTTCGAGACAGGGTTTCTCTGTGTAGTTTTGGTGCCTGTCCTGGATCTCGCTCTGTAGACCAGGCTGGCCTCGAACTCACAGAGATCCGCCTGGCTCTGCCTCCTGAGTGCTGGGATTAAAGGCTTGTGCCACCACCGCCTGGCCTCAGTTTCCTCATTTGTAAAATGGAAAGTAGTATAACCAAGCATGGCCGTCTTAGCCAGGGTTCTATGGCTATGAAAAGGCACCATGACCATGGCGACTCTCAGAAAGGAGAACATTTCATCGGGGTGGCTCCTCACAGTTCAGAGGCTTAGACCATTATCACTATGGCAGGAAGCAGGGCAGTGTGCAGGCAGACGTGGAGCTAGAGCTGAGTGTCCGTACGTACATCTTGACCCAAAGGCAACAGGAAGTCAACTGTCTTACTGGGTGTGGTTTGAGCATATACAAAACCTCAAAGCCCACATCCACAGTGACATACTTCTCCCAACAAGGCCACACCTCCTGATAGTGCTGCTCCCTTTGGGGGCCATTTTCTTTCAAATCACCACAATGCCTGTAATCCCAGTACTAGGTGGAGGAGGGAGGATCTGGAGTTCAAGGTCACCCTCAACTTTATGGTGAATTTAAGGTCAGCCTGGGCTAACTAAGACCTTGTCAAGAGAGAGTCAGTATTTATTTTACAAGGTTCTTTTTGGTTTTTTCAGACAGGGTTTCTCTGTGTAGCTCTGGCTGTCCTGGACTTTGCTCTGTAGACTCACGTACATCTGCCTCCTGGGATTAAAGGTGTGTGCCTTTAATCCTGGATTTTCTTTCTTTTTTTTTAAAACAGGATTCTTGTTAGGAACAAATGATAGTGCAAAGTGGTAAATTCAGTGTGTGACACACAAGTGCTCCAAAGAGCTAGGTCATAAATCGGGCAGGCTGTTGAAACAGAGAGGTGGGGATCTCAGCTAAGTGGCTGCTTGTTTGGAGGCGGGGTCTTGCATGATGGCCCAGGTTAGCCTGTCCAAGAATTTATGGCAATTCTTTTGCCTCTGCCTCTCAAGTGCCTGGGCAAAATAAGACCTACGGAAAAAGTCCGGAAAAAGTCCTACACATTCTATACCATTGTTAAAAGTAAGATGAGGGAGAGCTCTTCTAGTATAGGTAAGCTACTAAAATGTTATCTATCAGATTGACAACAAGTCTTTCTGTAAAAATACCAGTCAGTTGCCAGGTGGTGGTGGCACACACCTTTAATCCCAGCACTCGAGACAGGTGGCTCATTGTGAATTTGGGGCCAGCTTGGCCTACAGAGTGAGTTCCAGGACAGCCAAGCCTACACAGAGAAACCCTGCCTTAACAAACAAACACCCCCATGTCAGTCTGTAAGTAATTTAGGCTTCCTAGTCTCATCCTTCTGTCTTTTTTTTTTAAATCTTTAACTGGGTGGTGAGGGCACAGGCCTTTAATCCCCAGCAATCAGGAAGCAGAGGCAGGAGGACCTTTGTAAGTTAGAGGCTGGCCTGGTTTACATAGTGAGTTCCAGGACAGTCAGGACTACACAGAGAAACCCTGCTTCCAAAACAAATAATTATTATTATTTTTTTTTTTTTGAGACCGGGTCCCATGCAGCTCAGGCTGGCCTCCAGGTCACTAGGTAGCTGAGGCTGGCCTGAATCTCCTGCTGCCTCTTCCCAAGGCTGGGACTACAGGCATGTGCACCAGACTCGCTATTTTCTTGTTCCCCCTTTTGAGACAGGGCTACCACCTTGGTTCTATTCCACTCATTGCTTTATGTCCGGCATTGTGTGAGTGTTCAGCACTTAATATGCACTTGATACATATTTGCCCAATGCTTGTAGCAGAGCATGACCTTGAACTCCTGGTCCTCCTGCCTCTGCTTCCTATGTGCTAGGATTACAGGTGTATAGTATCATCATACCAGGTGAGAGGGGTCTGTATTTCCATGATTAAAAACTAAAAGCAGGGCCAGACATGAGTGCATACCTTTAGTCCCAGCACTCAAATGGCGAAGGCAGAAGGGTCTCTGGATTTGAGACTAGCCTGGTCTACAGAGCCAGTTCCAGGACAAGTGGACAGACAGGTCTACATAGAGAAACCCTATCTCTAAAAACAAACAAAACAAAACAAAACCCTACAAAAAACTAAAAGTAGGAAAGAAGTCGGGCAGGGTGGGTCGTGCCTGAGTTCCCAGCCTTAGCTTGAGTACTGGAGTGCAGGCTATACTACTATTTCAGGGGTAACCTCATCAATCAGGCAATGGAGCTCTCCAAACTGGGCTTGGCACAGCTGGGCAGAAGCTACAGGAGATGGCTAAAGGGAACTGGAACCCTTTAGAATGTTTTGACTGCCAGGCCAGTGTGTGCCCGCTTCTCTGTGCCTTGCGGTTTCTAAGCCATCTCCAACCATGCAGTGGTATGCCTCCATCCTACCTTGAAGAGGTGTGGGTGCTTGATGTAGATCCTCCCTCTGGTGCCTCCCATCCCCAAGGCCCTGAAAAATGAAAGAGGAGAGTAGCAGGTGCAGACCCTGTTAATGGATCCCTGAGCTAATCCCTCCCCATTGTACCAAGGGTCGCAGACTTACTTGTTGGCTCGAGACCCCAAAACAAAGGTGGTAGATTCATTCAGCCGAGCTGGGTCCCACTGAAAGAAACAGGACCGCGAAGTGGGGTTTAATGTGCTGGGCAGGGCAGAACCACCCCTCCCACCCTTCCCTCCTCCCTCCTTGTCCATTGTCAACAGCTTACACAGGAAATGGAGTACTTACAGTATGTTAGGATAGAGAGGAGTTAAGATACAGACGGTTCCCCAGGAGTCCCAGACACATAGACTGAAAGAACACTGTCTGATGGGGCCATGACGTGGCTGGGTGCGGACCATGAGAGGTGTCAAAAGGGGCGGATGGAATAGCCACAAAGTCTCTCTTGAAGAGATAATGCCTGAAGTTACTTCTGGGAGGGTGAGTGCCAATCAAACAGGTAGTGGGAGGAAGGGGGACCCCTAGACAGAGCGTGGCACATAAAACGCTGATGAGTGTCAGTTTGGAATACTGGAGAGACTCTACTTTCTGTCTGAAGGAGAAGTGAGCAGCACCCAAAGAGGCTGGAGAGAGAAGCCCAGAGAACTGGAGGCCCTCGGCCACACTCATGTTTGTGTCGTATGATCCAGAGCCCACAGGGAACCACTCAAAGTGGTGTCCTTTCCTGACAGTCTACTCTTTTGGCAGTGTGGAGGAGGATGGACAGGAGTGCTGCTGGGACAAGTCAGAACTCCAGTAATTAAGGGCCTGAGCTTCAGCAACAGTGAGGAGGAGAAGAGGGACAGGGCTGTCGTACATCCGCAGGGGAGGCTTGACTGTGTGCAGAGAGGTGAGGGAAGACAGCAGGCAAACATGGCCAAGATAAGGAACAGGAAACAAGATTTGGAGAGTGGGCTGGGGTGTAACAGAGCAGAGAACCGTTCACCTAGCATACACAAGGCCCTGTGTTCAATCCCTAGCACAATCATCACCACAAAAAGTGGAGCCTGTCATGGTAGTACACATCTATAGGCCCAGAACTGGTGAGGCTGAGAAGGATCCTGAGTTCAAGGCCAGCCTGGGCTACAGTGAGATCCTATCTCAAAATAACAAAACAACAAAAACTGTTTTTGAGGAAAGATCCTCATTACAATTTTTCTTTTTTCTTTTCTTTTCTTTTTTTTTTTTTTGGTTTTTCGAGACAGGGTTTCCCTGTGTAGCTTTGCGCCTTTCCTGGAGCTCACTTGGTAGCCCAGGCTGGCCTCGAACTCACAGAGATCCGCCTGCTTCTGCCTCCCGAGTGCTGGGATTAAAGGCGTGCGCCACCAACGCCCGGCCTCTTTTTTCTTTTATTATTATTATTAATTTATTTATTTAATGTGCATATTTGTCTGTGTGAGGGTGTCAGATCCCTGGAATTGGAGTTACAGACAGCTGTGAGCTGTTGTGTGGGTGCTGGGAATTGAACTCAGGTCCTCTGGAAGAGCAACCATTCCCCTAACTGCTGAGCCATCGCTCCAGCCCCTCTTTTTTTTTTTTTTTTTTTCTGAGCTGAGGATTGAACCCAGGGCCTTGTCCTTGCTAGGCAAGTGCTCTACCACCGAGCTAAATCCCCAACCCCAGCCCCTCTTATTACACTTTTGGATCTGCTGTGTTTGAGAGCTTGTGGGGGGCAGAGCTACCGAATGACCTTCCCCTGCCAAGGAAGGTGTCCTCTTGGAATGAGTGCAGCTTCAGGAGGAGCACACATGGAGTGGTGAGCATGGTACAGGCCATTTGCCTAGCCTGCCAGATCACCTTAACTCAGTGACCAATGGGGTGACATATGCTGTAGCCAGATTGCCCTTGCATCCTAGATAAGCTGTGTTTGACACGCCCATGCAACTTCAGGCAGAGAGGACAGACAGACAGGAAGATACACACGGTTTAAAGCAGACAGGCATAAGAAGGACAAAGAGACTTGGGAGATATAAGACCTGGTCCTGAAATCACAAGTGTGGATGATTAAGATCCCCGTGCCCACCTGGAGAGATGGTTCAGGGGTTAAGAGCACTTGCTACTTTTGCAGAGGACCAAAGTTAGAATCCCATCACTCATATCAAGCAGCTCACAATCACCTATAATTCCAGCTTCGAGGGAATATAAAACCCTCTTGTGACCTTCATGTGCATCCATGTACATACACATAAAAATTTATACTAAAATAAAAAGGGTCCAGAGAGCCAGTGAGACGGCTCACTGGGTAAAAGCACCTGCTCCGAGTCTGATGATCTGAGTTTGATCCCCAAGACCCACAGAGTGGAAGGAGAAGAGAACCAACTCCCTAGGGATGTCGTCCTCTGACCTCCACATGATCATGTGTGCACACTCAATAAATAAACATAAGTCATACAGAGCAGCTTTAGGTGAAGTGGGCTAGGAAGACAGTTCTGGGGATGCCTATTATATAGGTCATGCTGAGGAAGAGCTCCTCTTAGGACCAAGAAGGGAGGCTTAGAGAGAACAGAAAGATTCGGGAGAATGTAGTATCAGCAGCTCTAAGTTTTAGAGTTCTAGAAATTTCTTGAAGATTTTAGAAGAAAATTCATGACAACTATAGGGAAGTAAAGGCTATATGACATGGCTGTGTTGGCTAGTTTAATGTCAACTTGTCATAGGTCAGAGTCTTTTGGGTAGAGGGACTCTTTAACTGAGAAGACGCCCCATCTGCCTATAGGGCATTTTCTTAATTAGTGATTTATGTGGGAGGGCCCAGCCAATTGTGGGTGCTGCTGTCCCTGAGCAGGTGGTCCGAGGTGCTACAACAAAGCAGGCTGACAGGCATGGTGGCGGCTTATGCCTTTAATCCCAGTACTTAGGAGGCAGAAGCAGGTGGCTATTTGTGAGTTTGAGGCCAGCCTAGTCTATATAGTGAGTTCCCAGACAGGCAGACCTACACAGTAAGACCTTGTCTTTAAAAAAAAAAAAAAAAAAGCAGGCTGAGCAGGCCATAAGGAGCAAGCCAGTAAGCAGCACCTCTCCATGGCCTCTGCATCAGCTCCTGTCTCCAGGTTCCTGCCTTGAGGCCTGACTTCCCTTTGATGATAGACTGTGTTGGGGAAGTGTATGGTGAAATTAACCCTTTCCTCCCCAGGTTGCTTTTGGCCATGCCGTAGACACCGTAACTAAGACAATAGCTAACTTTTTTTTTTAAAAAAATCAAGTTCTAAAAAGGAGAGGGGATACCTTTACCTACCTCACTAGGTTTCCACATTTCAATAAAGAATTCTGATCATAAAAGGAATTGCAAAAATTCTGGAGCTAGTAGAAGCTAAAGGTGTCACCAGATTTTGGGTCTGAGACTTGGCTCTATCACCCACTAGCTGTATGACTAGGCAAACCTCAAGTTCATTGGGAGGACGAGATAACTCTAGAAAACAAGATCACTTCTGTCCACAAGGTTCGCAGGAAAGGAAGCGGAGGTCCAGAACAGGAACACAATCTGTATCTCTAAGACCATCGCAGAGAGTTAGTGAGACAAGAGACAAGAGACTCTGGGTGGTGCCCTCACATATGAAGTAGTGCTAGTGGCTAAGTGAAGACTCGACCCTCTCACTCAGAGACTTAGTTTCCCCTTTGAACTTGCAGTGCTCCCCTGCCTCTGCCTCCCACGTGCTAGGATTATAGGTGTGCAGCACTGCGCTGACTTTTACATCCCACTCTGGGCCTCATGCATGTCAGGCCTCCAGCCCAGCTTTTTTTTTTTTTAAATTAATTATTATTATTTATTTATACATGTATACAGCATGTATGACTGCAGGCCAGAAGAGGGCGCCAGATCTCATTACAGATGGTTGTGAACCACCATGTGGTTGCTGGGAATTGAACTCAGGACCTCTGGAAGCGCAGTCAGTGCTCTTAACCGCTGAGCCATCTCTCCAGCTCCAGCCCAGCTTTTTAGTTTCCCTCTAATTCCAATAAAGGATGAAGTCATGTCATCTGCAGGAAAATGATGCAGCTGCAGCTTATGACATGAAATGAATTAAGTCAGTCTCAGCAAGATAATACTGCATGTTTTCTCATGTGCAATTCCCAGATTTTATATAGATACATAAAATCACGTATGTATAAATGACATGAATGTAGACAGAGAAAGGCACACACGTGTGCAACGGGTAAAAATAGAGCAGAACAAAAAGAACTATATTTTCTTTTCTTGGCCATGCTAGGGATTAAACCTAGGGCCTTCCATATGCCAGGCAAAGTGTTTTACTACCAAGCTATCCCAAGCCCAGCTCTTTATTTTGCTTCTAATTCCAGTTCCTCCTTGGAATACTGTCTGGAGGCCAAGGTGGCTAAAGGCAGAGATGGGGAAGACGACTCTGGAATGGTGTGAGCATATCCTGTATCACCTCTTTACCTCACAGGGCCCAGAGCCTCACCACTGTCACACTCAGACAAGCATACCTTGGGGCCTTCTCGGCGAATTGGTTCACAGGATTTTGGTTTCCATCTGCTTGGGAGGAAAGAAGACAGGTGAATGCTCCAAGCGATGGAGGGAGGGACAGAGCCTGGAAGTTTACTAGGGGCGATGATGGCGCACTGTTTTCTGGCAACTCATTAGAAATAAATATATATATATTATTTTATATATATATATTATTTTATATATATATATAAAGCCTGGACCAGAAACCACTTTAGAACCTAGTGATGGGCAAGTCCAGGATTCTCCAAGTTGCAGCTTTCTCCTCTGTCAAAAGGAGATAAGGGCAGCAGCTGCCCTGCCCACTTTGTGTTCAAGAGGAATGAAAATGCCTGGTCTACTTAGTGAGTTCCAGCTCAGAAAGAGCTACAGAGTAAGACCCTGCCTCCAAGACAGGACAAAAAGGCTTCAGGAAGGATGCTGTAACTGGATACAGATCACGCTAACTTTGTGCAAACTCAGACTCACAACACCAGGAATGAACCCCGCTGTAGCCCATAGGCTGGATGATGGCGTTAAGACACAGTAAATTCATCAACTGTAACAAATGTGCCACTCGGGTGTCAGGTGTTGTCAAAGAGAATCTTTACACATGTAGGGGGCAGGGAGGGTTTCAGATAGCTCTGTATCTTCTACTCAGTTTGTGATGTGTCTAAAATGCTCTATAAATAGAATTTAAAAGTGCTTTTTGATAATGACCAATCTGTATTAGTGCTTTGCCTTTTAATAATTGTATGACTAATTCTTTTTTTTTTTTTTTTTTGTGAGTGTCTCATGTAGTTCAGGCTAGCCTTTAAGTCACTATGTAGCTGAGGATAACCAGTAACTCCTGCCCATCCTGCCTTCACTTCCTAAGTACAGGGATCTCAGGAGTCTACTACCATGCCCCACTAGGGTATATAACCTGCTAATTGCCTTGTTCTTTAGAGACTAGCTATGAGCTGGTGCCTAGACCAGCTCTAAACATTCAAACATGAATCAGGTCTGGTATTGAATCAAGCTGGAACTGTTCTGGGTTGTAAAAGCAGCATAAAACAACTCCATCTCGCAGCCCCGTCCCTAACCTGTATTGGGCAACCCTCTCCCACAGTGTGTTAGACCAATGGACCTGCGTCCACCACTTTCACCTCTGGCCTCTTCCCACTCATGGTTACTCCCTCCCTCAGTTCCCTTCAGCTCTTAGAGCACTGGTGGCCCCTACTCACACCATGCCAGCAGCTGCCCGGTCATTTGACAGGACGTGTCCAGGAGGCCGACCTTTCCTCTGCACAAAGAAGAGCTGTCAGAGCCCTCACCTGTGGGTAGCATCCCTGCTCTAGTGTGCTGGGCCAGTCAGTTAGTAGAGACAGTTGTCCAGAGAGTGTAGAGCCTTGACCATGGGTAGCATCCTTGCTCTAGTGTGATGGGGCTAGATCAGTTAATGGAGACCGTTTTCCAGAGAGAACAAATGACCTTGGGAGTGCCCTGGAAAGCAACTGTTTTTCACCTCGCCACCCCAGGCCTGGAAAAGCCCAAGCCTTCTTTTGGAACAGAAGGGCCCCTTCCCAGCTGTAAGCTCCAAGGACATGCTTGCTTACCTTTTTGGGAATAGGGCTTCCTCGGTGGGACTCCTCTTCTGCTTGCCGGCCACGCTGAGGGGAACAAATGGGAAGGGAGTCAGTAGAAGGCCAGTGCCTGGGAGCTGCAGGGCCCTTGGATCCCACCCTCTAGCTAACACCTGACCCAGCCCTCAGAAGTTCTTTGGGACCTGGCCCTACCTGTGATGGTGTGACATTTCCTGGGTCCACATAGTTTACCTGCCTCCCACCGGACTCTCCCCTCCCAAGGCCTTAGGGCACAATGATTCTGACCTTGATCCCTGGAAGTTCATGGGTCAATCTGGGTATTACTTTTTCTCCATCTGAAAAGAGTAGCTTTGCCTAAAAGGGAAAGACCAGTGTTGCCAGTCATTAGCTTGGTGGGGAAATGCAGCAGTTTGTAAACACAACTCCAGAATGGTTAACTTTCCCATAATCAACACAAAGGCATGGACACTCACATTTATGTTCAAAGACGAACAAGCCAGAAAACATTAGCACATGTGTCCATTTATAAAAAGTGGCTATGGAACACATTCTGTTTCTGCTTGTTGACCATGAAGGAAAGGGGAAGGAGCTGGTGAGATACCTACTTACCATCTTTTGTCATGATCACTGTTGAAGAGCTAGTAAACAAAGGCTGGAGTGTGCTCAGTGTATGTGAGGCTCTGAACCTGATGCGCAGCCTAACAGCCAGCTCACATTAACATCAGCACTCAGGAGGTAGAGGCACGAGGATTGCTGCATGTTCAAGGCCAGCCTGGGCAACAGTGAAGCAGTGTCTAAGAAAACCAAAGGGGTGTGTGTGTGTGTGTGTGTGTGTGTGTGTGTGTGTGTGTTTTCTGGCAGGGAGGGGTAAAAAACCCCAAGGAGAGAAGACTTGGCTTGGCAAACAGGGAGAAAGAATGCCATAAGAGCCAGAGTTACAGATGGTTGTGAGCTGCCACGTGGGTGCTGGGAATTGAACTCAGGTTCTCTGTAAGAGCAGTATGTGCTCTTGACCACTGTGCCATTTCCCCAACCCCCATACTTTCATATTCTTTTAAAGAAAGATTTATTTTTATGGGTGTTTGTCTGCATGTATGTCGAAACCCATGCCTGATGCCCAAAGAGGCCAGAAGAGGGTATCAAATTCCCTAGGGCTGAGGCTCTAGACAGTTGTGAGCTACCATGTAGATATTGGGAATTGAACCTGTGTCCTCTGGAAGAGCAGCCAGCGCTCTTAACCTCTGAACCATTTCTCTACCCTCTACTTTTACATCTTACTGCAGCAAGTTATTGCTTCTCAGTCTTTTTGGCTAAGATCAAGTACAGTATCTACTCTATCAATAGGATGCAATAGGGAACTCTTCCCGAGTTTGTTAATTCCATCAACACATTTAATCCTCATAACCTCTGGAGACAGAACCTTTATTTACAGCTGAGAAAACAGTAAGTGAGGTAAGTGAGGGAGTGCCTAAGGTCACACAACCACTCAATGGATTTGTACTGGGGTGGTCTAAAGCAAGAAAAAGTTTGCATTCCTTTTTGTTATATTAATTTACTGTGTGTGTGTCTTCATGCACTGGATTTGTATTGGGGTAGTCTAAAGCAAGAAAAAGTTTGCATTCTTTTTGTTACATTAATTCACTCTGCGCGCGCGTGTGGCATGGGTGTGTGTGTGTGTGTGTGTGTGTGTGTGTGTGTGTGTGTGTGTATGTGTGTCTTCATGCAATGGAGTTATGTATGGAAGTCACAGCTGTCAGTCGTCTTCTTTACCATGTGTTTTCAGGCTTGGGCAAGCACCTTTAATTACTGAGTCATCTAGCCAACCCTTGTTTTGAGACAGGGTCTTTGCATGAAGCCAAGCTCACCTGGGACTTGCTAGGTAGCCAGGCTGGCCTCTAGGTTAAAATTGCCATGCCTCTGCCTCCTCATTGCTGGGATTACAGGCTTGGAATATGCCCAGCTTAGCCTATACTCTTAACCATTTTGCAAACATCTCTTGTTATATAAACCAGGCTGGTCTCAAACACATAAACATCTGCCTGGCTCTGCTTCCTGAGTACTGAGATTAAAGGCATGTAGAAACATCTCTTAATGAACATAATGCTACCTGAAAAAAATAAAATGAACAATAAAAGCAACTACCGTCTAGAAGAAAACCAAACAATTAAGAGAAAACTCAAGGCAACACTTGGCCACTGAGTTCAGCCATTTCCGAAGGGTTAGGGTGGTAGGGCTAGGGAGGTTAGGAAACACTGCAAAGGGCAAGATGGGGCACAAGAAGGAGAAGCAGGTGCACCAGTACCTACCCACCAAAGCTAAAGCTGGGCAGGGGAGCTGGCTCGGTGGGTAAGGGTGCTTGCCATTCAACCCGACCACCTGAGTTCACCTCGGAACTCACAAAGGAGAGGAGAACTGACTCCTGCAAGCTGTCCTCTGACCTCCTGTGCCGACATTAATGTAAAAACAATTACTACCACCACTACCAAACTAAAACAGCCCTAGTGTAATCATCATGTTTAGTCTGAAGAATTTTCCTTTCCTTTTCTTTCTTTTTTTTTTTTTTTTTTGGTTTTTCAAGACAGGGTTTCTCTGTGTAGCCCTGGTTGTCCTGGAACTCACTCTGTAGACCAGGCTGGCCTCAAACTCACAGACATCTACCTGCCTCTGCCTCTTGACTGCTGGGATTAAAGGAAAAGGAGCACACCACCACGCCCAGCCATTCATTCATTCATTCATTCATTCATTCATTCATTCATTCATTCGTTTGTTTATTTATTTAATGTGTGTGGGTGTTCTGTCTGCACACCAGAGGAGGGCATTGGATCCCATGGGACTACAATTATAGACTGCTGTGAGCTGCCATGTAGGTGCTGGGAACTGAACTCAGGACCTCTTGAAGAGCAGCCAGGGCTCTTAACTGCTGAGCCATCTCTCCAGTCCATTTTTGTTTTTTTTTAAAGACAGTATCTTACTGTGTAGCCCAGGCTGGCCTCAAACTCACAGAGATCCTCCTGTCTCTATTTCCTGAGCCCTGGTACTACATGTATATGCCATCACATCTGGTTTTGTGAGGAAGAGTCCGTTCTGATATGACTGTAACTGCAATGTAGTTAACATCTTGTATGTTCGTGTTGCCTGTGCCTGTGCCAGGCTGTGAGTTTAAACACAATGTTCCATCCAGTGCCCCAGCAAAGCCCTGATGATAGGGAGTGGCTCTATTTCCCGCTTCAGAGATGAGAAAAATGAAGCTTAGACACTGAAGGAACTTGTTCTAACTTTCCTGTGCCTTCTGCTCTGACTCCAAGTGATCCAAACCTCCTGGGTTCCACGCCTGTGCTTCTCAGCACTTCAGCACTGCTAGGCCGATATGCGTTGCACGTATGTGCATCAGGAGACTGGAAAGCAGTAATGCAATGATATGGATCATGACTACTTTTTAAAAAAATTATTTCAGGGGCTGGAGAAATGGCTTAGAGGTTAAGAGCACTGACTGCTCTTCCAGAGGTCCTGAGTTCAATTCCCAGCAACCACATGGTGGCTTACAACCATCTGTAATAAGGTCTGGTGCCCTCTTCTGGTCATACATTGCTGTATACATAATAAATAAATAAATCTTTAAAAAAAAAATTATTTCAGCCGGGAGGTGGTGGCGCACGCCTTTAATCTCAGTGCTTGGGAGGCAGAGGCAGGTGGATCTCTGTGAGTTCGGGGCCAGCCTGGTTTTTCTGATTATTTGTGTGTGTGTGTGTGTGTGTGTGTGTGTGTGTGTGTGTGTGTGTGGTGTGTTTAGGCATATATACTTTAACACACATGTGGGTCAGAGGACAACTTTGTGGAGTTGGTTCTCTCCCCGTTAGCTGGGTTTGGGGGTTGAACTCAGGTTGTCAGGCTGTTGTGAAGTGCCTTACCCACTGAGCCATCTCCCCCATCCCTTCTTCATCGTTACCTCTTACCTAAACTCCTCAGGAGTCTCCTAAATCCTTCTCTAGTCTTTCTTTTTCCTTCTGTAGTGCTAGGGATAGAGCTCAGGCAAGCCCCGTGCTGCTGAGTCACACTCGAGTTCAGAAGAGTCTTCTCGAAATGCAAAGCCCCTCAGGCCACTCTTGTGGTCACACATCCACGTCTTCCACTGGGCTTGAGTGCTCTGCCGACTTCTGCAGCCACTCATGTACTACCACTCTACCCCATGACACTAGTAACACCTGCCACTCCTCTCCTTAGATACACTAGACCCCTTCTGCCCCTGGACTCCTCATCTACACTCTTACCAGACAACCATTTGTCAAGTACTATCAAGGGTAAGGACTATGCCCATTCTGCAAATTGCTGGGGCCTGATACTAAGACGCACAAAGTAGTTCCTCAATAAATAACAAGTGGAGAGATAAATAAAAAGATGGGGACCAGTGAGAACTCAGGAGGTAAATGCACTTGCTGCCAACCTCATGAGCTGAGTGAGTTCATGCTCAGGTCTCACCTGGTGGAAGGAAGAACTTGAGAAAACTGCCTTCTGACTCTATGTACTTGCCATGGAGCATGTGCCCATGCACTCAGCACTTGCCATGGAATACACACATGCACACGTGTGCGCGCGCGCGCGCGCACACACACACACACACACACACACACACACACGAGAGGGATGTGAGAGCCACATAAGTTAAGATCTTCTCAATTTAGTACTGCTTTGGCTCAACCTTATGAAAACACTATTAGCAAATGTCTGTTGTTAGCAACTGTTACAACTGCTCCTATTCAACACTCCTTCCTGGAGTAAAGAAGCTAGCTTCTCAGGAATTTGGTAGCTTAGACTTCAGTCTCTGAGAGGCAGGTCCGTTTTCACTGTTCTTCAGGGTAGAGCTGTGCCCTTCCAGAGCTCAGGTCCAGGCAGTGGCTTTGCTCCTTTCTGAGGTTCCGAGTAGCTTGTCTTTCACAGTCAAGCAAAGCATGTGGTCCATGCTGACAATCCCTATTAATAGAGCAGCTGACACAGACGAACAGGTTCTCTAGTGTCTTGGAGTACAGTCATTTATAGAACTGATATCAGCTCTCCTGAGCACACCTGAGGTACGGAAGGTGCAAAGGGTGCTAGGTCCCACAGGCCCTGAAGGGACTAAGACTACTTCAAGGGACCCACCAACCACTTGCAGAGGCGAGGCGCATCATGAATTACAACTTGTTTTCCTGGCTTGCCTTTTAAAAAGTGTTTATTTACTTACTGTGTGTGTATATGTGTGTGGGTATTCATGTGCAGGTCAGAGGACAACTTCCAGGAGTGGGTTCTGGGAAATTAAACTCGGTCATCTTGCTTGGGGGCAAGCATCTTATCGGCTCTGGTTTGCCTTTTAAATTTTTTTCTAGCTTTATTGTGGTAAAACTGACAAACAGATGTTACATACATGAGGGGTACAATGTGTATGAAATGATTATCACCGTTTTATAACCATCACCACACGCAGTTCCCACTGTGTGTGTACGCATGTGTACACTTAAGAAGTACCTTCTTAGCAGTCATCAAGTAAACAAGACTGTCCACAACTACTGTCACTATTCTGCATATCAGCTCCCAGAACGAACCCACCCTACAACTGTCAGCTTCCTTAGCGTCCCAGGTAACCACGGTTTCATTCTGTGCTTCTGTGAGTTTGCTAAGCACAGTTTCCTCATGTCAAACAGGACTGAACAAACAGTCCTTACAGGGCTCTTCCCGAGACTGAAGGGAGATGATGCACCTGTCCGGCACCTGGCACACACTTGAGCTACTTTTCCTCCCCGCTGTGTCAGCAACTGTCCTGAGGTCTTCCTGGGTAAGTCTTCCTGACGTGCCCCAAGTCCCACTGGTGAGAGAGCACTTTTCTTACTGACGTAGTGACACACCCTGTCTGCACCCCTTGGCCCTCACCTGCTCCAGGCAGCTCCGGCAGGCCTCCTGAATCAGCTGCTCTGCGTCCACTTCTTCCCCGACATTGTCTCGCACATTCAGTGCTGCCTTCTGGAAGAACTAGGGGAGGACACCAGGACAAGGTCAGAAGACCTGAAGTCTGCATTAACCAAAGGGAATATATGTAATGTTCTAATACTGTGGGTGGCTGTTGGCTTTGCTTATGCACAGCCTCTCAATTTCACACGTAAAGAAAGAAGAAGGCTGTGCCTGAAGCAAATGGACCAATGTAGGCAGAAAACATCAAGACAATGGGAAGTCATGGATTTTCAGTACTCAATCCCTTATCTGTGGGACAGGGAAGGTGACCTGTCCAAGAATCCCAGGATACCTGCAACACCAACAGACAAAAAGGCTAAGTAGGCAGAGGCTTTCTCTGCTGGGTGAGAGGGAGAGCGTGATTCTAAAATACCAAGGACCACACAATGAGGCCCCAAACATCTGAGAGGTACCTGGGAACACATTTATTTAACTGTCCAAATTGGATCAAGGAGATGCTTCAGTGGGTTAACACAAATAAAGCGTTTTATAAATGCCCAAATTGTATCTCTAAGAGAAAGTATCGGTTCTCTCTTGGATACAGGAAAGTTCTGGAAACTACAAACAACACCTTTAGTTCCAGCACTGGGGAGGCAGAAGTGGGTCTCTGTGAGTTCCAGGCCAGCCTGGTCTACAGAGTGAGTTCCAGGCTATCCAGGACTATGTAGAGAGGCCCTGTCTCAAAACAAAACAACAACCAACACAACCAGGGAGAGCACACGAAGTGATTGCAGATGGCACCACCGTCTGGAGAGCAACTTCCTTTCCCTAGTACTCCTTAATTCCACCTCGAGGAAGCGAGTCCTCAGAGACGCTCTCCAGTGAATAAAGATGTACATTTACTGTGCCAGTGCAGCATAATATTTTTAAATTGAAATCACATTATCTATGTATGTATTTATTTAGTATGCATGTGGAGGTCAGAGGACAGAGTGCGGGAGTTGGTACTTTCCTTCCACGCTGTGGGTCTTGGGGATTGAACTCAGGTCTTCAGTGCAGTGGCCAGGGCCTTTACCTGCTGAGCCCTCTCATTAGCCCCACTGTGGTATTTCTTGGACATGAGAAAAACTGTAAACAACCGGAATCTCCTAGGAACCAGCTAATTAAGTTACGGTATATTGACAAATTTTATTTATTTATTTATTTATTGTAACTATTATCAAGAAGTAGGGTGAGCTACTGTGACGATCTAGAAACATTACCAACATATATTGAGTGAAGTCAGTCAAGAGAAGAAGGGTGTGTGGAAGAGACATAGCTGGAGGGCTGCTCGGTCACTGTTGGCAGTTAGCTATTCCTGGAAGGCGAGTCTTAGTGACTTCAGCTGTTATTTTTAAGATATTTAGATTACTTTGTAAGGAATATTTTCTTTTGCTTTTAACATCTAAAAATCAGTACTATTGTGTGTGTGTGTGAGCATGCTGGTGCCACATGTGTGCACAGAGGTCAGAGGGCAATTCTGCGAGCTGGTACTTTCCTTCCACCATGTGGGTTCTGGGACCCCACTCTAGGGTGTCAGGCTTCAGGACAAGTGCCTACCCACCGAGCTGTCTGAGTGGCCTGTTTTCATCGCCCAGGCTGACCTCCAACTTGATATGTAGCTGAGGATGAGCCTGAACTCCTCCTCATCTTCTTGTCTCTACCTTCCAAGTGCTAAGATTACAGGTATGCACACATCTGGCTTTAGAGTATATTTTATCAAAAATTTGAAATAGAAAAAGTTGAATTATCCAATAAATATCTAATACCCTTCCACCCTCACATACACAGTCCAAAGGCTTTTTTAAAAATATCTTTTTAGCCCGGCGGTGGTGGCACACGCCTTTAATCCCAGCACTTGGGAGGCAGAGGCAGGCGGATCTCTGTGAGTTCGAAGCCAGCCTGGGCTACCAAGTGAGTTCCAGGAAAGGCGAAAAGCTACACAGAGAAACCCTGTCTCGAAAACCAAAAAACAAACAAACAAACAAAAAAACCCTTTTTATAATTTTACAACATTTTAGATTTATATGTTGTATATGAGTGTTTTGACTGCATGGATGTCTATGCACCACATGTGTGCTTGGTGCCTGAGGCATCAGAAGACATTGCTGGTCTTCTGGAACTGGAGTTATGAGATGTGAGCCACCATGTGAGTGCTGGGAATGGAACCTGGGTCCTCTGCAAGAGCAACAAGTGCTCTTAACCACCGAGCTGTCTCTCTAGCCCTGATTTTTTTTTTTTAATCTTAAATTGATTTATTTTTATTTCAAAGGTATTTCTGGCAGCTGTAGGGATGGTAGGTTTAAAAGAGGAAAGAACAGTCGTATCTGGACAACGGCAGATGTAGACCAGATTGGCCTCGAACTCACACAGATCTGCCTGCTTCTTCCATCTGGGTGCTGGGATTAAAGGCATGCCTGACCTTTTCTTTTTAAGATTTTCCCCCCAAATATTTATATGTACATATCTGTGGAATATACAGTGTGTATATCTGCAGAGGCCAGAAGAGGGCACTGGATCCCGGACCTGGAGTTACAGGTAGCTGGGAGTGGCCTGATGTGGGTGCTAGGAACTAAAATGAGTACTTTGCAAGAGCAGCAAGCACTACTAACCACTAAGTACTTTTCCAGCCTCCGTTCCTTTTTTCCTCAACCAAGGGGTCTTACTCTTGTCCCGGCTGGCTGTCAACTGCTGCAGCCTCCTGAGTCTCCCTGTGTAGATTGGGTCCACCCTGACCCTGGCTGTACTGTTTGTTTTAGCAGTGCTGCTAGCTTTAATCCCCATGCTCCTCTCACCTTCATGTACTTGTTGAAGACACTCTGGATCTCCTCATTGATGCTTGGCTGCAAGACAGCACGGAGGAGATCCATAGAGATAGCAGGATCTGTGAAACTGCATTGAGGAGGAAGACAGAGTTAGGGGGAGTGTTCCAAACACACCCCCCAGATTGTCCAGCAGTACTGGACAAAACCAGCTTTGTGCTCAAATTCTGGGCAGATCACAAAAACACATCGTTTTATTTCATCATAACTCTCTCTGTGAAGTGAGAATTACTTTAAAAGTGTTTAATGTGCGCCGGGCGGTGGTGGCACACGTCTTTAATCCCAGCACTCGGGAGGCAGAGCCAGGCGAATCTCTGTGAGTTTGAGGCCAGTCTGGTCTACAGGGCAAGCTCCAGGACAGACACCAAAACTACACGGAGAAACCCTGTCTC
>CABHPH010131761.1:18968-40915 GCA_902168325.1 Peromyscus nudipes | reverse complement strand
ATCACCATCATCTTTAACAAAAATTTTTGTTAAAGATGATGGTGATGGTGATGGTGGGTGGTGGTGGTGGTGGTGGTAGTGGTAATGGTAATGGTAATGGTAATGGTAATGGTAATGGTAATGGTAATGGTAATGGTAATGGTGGGTGGTGGTGGTGGTGGTGGTCACCACACTTGGAGAAACCGTAGAGAATGTGGCCCACTGGTAGAGAGTGTTCATGAAGCTCTGGGTTTGAGCTCCAGCACTGCAAATGATCACAAAATAACCAGACAGTTTTGGTTTCTGTGGACTCTGCTTTAAAGCTTGGAGTCTACCATTTTGAGTACATATTTTCATTACTATTTCCCCTACTCAGATTCCTTAAATAATCAGCAGTAAATTGCTGGTGGAATCTCTGAGGACTTTTACTGATGCCTTTAGAATTACTTAAAACGCAAGAAACTTAAAAGTTGGGCAAAGTGAGTGACTCTGTGTGTGTGTGTGTGTGTGTGTGTGTGTGTGTGGTGGTAGTGATACAATCTAGGCTGCTTAAGAGTGGAGCCACTTGTCAGGTATTCCTCCCGATGCCCCTAGGCTCCTCCGGGTTCCGAGGCTCACTAAACTACATTGAGAAGGTGTATTTGACCACTGTCTCTGAACTGCAATAATAGTGGATATTTGATCTTTTTTGGCTTTGTTTCTTTACATCATTTTGGCAGAGGTTTATTTTATATTATGACTACAGAAAGAAAAGCAGCCTCGTGCACAAGAAATTAAATTTATCCATCCCAGTTTCTGGTACTAATTTCTAGGAATTGTGCCAGATTGTATTCAGAACTCCTTAAAGTGATTGCCAATTATAAAGCCTATAATATATAATATTTAAAAAAATTGTATTTTTATTGGGTTCTAGTATGGAAATACAATGCAGAGAAGTCTGTGTGGTTCAGCTTTCAGTTTAAGTGGACTTTAGCTGATGCTGTTATGTCTAATATGCATGCACACTCTTGGAAGTGGGAAATGGAGTTTGTGTGAGTGTGCTGCTGGAGCTGGAAGCCTGGGGAGCATTAGTAGTGGTGTTGCCCAGAGTTTATGGTCATGAAGATGTTTCCTTACCAGCCTTAAAGTTAATTAAAGTAGTTCTGTGCAGACCTCACTGATGTGTATTTCCCTTTGCTAAAAAAATGACTGGAATCATACTTGGAATGTGATCTTATAATAGGGAAGTGATCTTACCACTGGGCCACCTGTGTGTGTCGCTGCTCTCATGGGAAACCCCTCAGAGAGGATCTGGACTTTCAATTAGATTAGTGCCCTTCCTTCCCAGACTGAGTGGGGGTTCTTTAGTCTTCTGCACCTATGAACCATTGGGCTGCAGGTGCTGTACCATCCTCAGTGTACACAGAAGAACTGGAGGTTGAAATTAGAGTAACTTGCCGAGGTTGCAAGATTCAGGAGGGGAGCTTAACTAGTCTTCAGAATGTGAGTGATGGTGTCTGGGAGGTTTAGATAAGTAGGTTTTCTTCCTTCCTTCCTTCCTTCTTTCCTTCCTTCCTTCCTTTCTTTCTTTCTTTTTTTTAAACTTATTTTATTTTTTATTTTATGTGCATTGGTGTTTCTGCTTGCATGTGTGTTTGTGTGAAGGTGTCAGAACTCCTGGAGTTGCAATTACAGACAGTGGTGAGTTGCCATGTAGGTGCTGGGAATGAACCCAGGTCCTCTGAAGAGCAGCCAGTGCTCTTAACTGATGAGCCATCTCTCCAGCCCCCATAAGTAGGTTTTCTATTGACACTTTTAGGACTTGAGCTTCTGACTGTATCAAAATTTTGGTTGTTTGGAGCCAGTTAAGAGTTAGTTAAGCCGGGCGTTGGTGGCGCACGCCTTTAATCCCAGCACTCGGGAGGCAGAGGCAGGCCTGGGCTACCAAGTGAGCTCCAGGAAAGGCGCAAAGCTACACAGAGAAACCCTGTCTCGAAAAACCAAAAAAAAAAAAAAAAAAAAAAAGAGTTAGTTAAATACAAATACGTAAGAGTGGAGTAGCGATTGATGCTTCTTACTTGCTTTAGTGACAACACAGCCTTAAGACTTTTTGTGGATGATTTTTCTTGGGTTATTGTGTGTAAGGGGAACAGTGTATAGAAAGTAAGGAAAAATTGTGATTCTCTCAGAGGCATGAACCCTGTGTAGAACCCCAGGAAATTATATTTTTAACACACTATGTCCCTATAAAGCAGTAATTCTCAACCTTCCTAATGCTGTGACTCTTTCAGTTCCTCACGTGTGGCGACCCCCAACCATAAAATTATTTCATTGCTACTTCATAACTGTAATTTGGTACTGTTACGAATTGCAAGGTAGGTATCTGATAAGCAGGTCCCAAAGGGGTATCGGACCACAGGTTGAGAACCATTGCTGTAAAGGTTTCTGAAGTGAATGTATTCATTATCACCAAACTGAAATTTTCCATCCTGCTTTTAAGATATACTCTTCCATTTTAGGGGGGTCAGGGGGCCTCAGAAGGACTTCAGAAGTTCTGCTTGTGGGTTGTCTGTGTCTCGAGTCTCCTTTCTGCCACAGTTTTTGTTAAAATTCCTGTCATCGTGTGGCTTGGACTGTAGGCACTTGCAGTTTCTACTTTTACTTGACCAAAGTGCCATATGATCATCTTTGTGAGTGATTTTGTATGTTCTGTGTTATTAGAGGATTCAGTGTCCTCCAGGAGGACAGAAGCTTCCTTTTCTTTCCTACTGCACTATCACATAGTCTTGTTGAGTGCATGACTGGAAGAACCCAGGTGTATTAATTATTGTAGAATTGGGTCACTCAGATCTACTGGGATCAGGAAAAATGCTGCTCTGTCATTTGACAGTTTTGAAAGTTTCTTTATAGAAATTGGTTTTATAGGAATTAGTCTTATACATTAGGATTCAACTCAGGTTTGAAGGGAGCAGTTGTTCAAAGTGATGCAGAATGAGTGGGATTTAGAAAGGATCCATGCTGAGAGAGTAGGTCAGTGATAAAGCACTTGCCTAGTGTGTCCAAAGGCCCTGGGTTCAATCCCCAGTACTTCAGAAAATAAAATTAAAAAGAAATAAAAGGACCTGTGATGCTCTAGGATAGTCTGTGCTAATCAGCTGACTTCACTGGACATTTTTTCAAGGGCTTGACATATCCTATAGTCATGTAAGGGAATGTGGCAGTTATACACCGTACAAGTGTACCTGTGACCTTGCTCACAGTCTTTCACTATGTGGATGTTATCCAGGTGCAATGTTTTGAGTGACAGGTAACAATTCCCTTACAGGTAAGGGAAACCAGCATTTGGCTACAGAATAATCTGTTCTAGAGGTTGTTGTTTGGTCTGTCTCAGTCAATGCCTCCCTCAGCATTGCTGTACTATGCAGAGGAAACTCCTAGGTGAACACTCCAGCCCTGCTAGGTCTTGCGTTGTTTTCAAGTGGTGACAGCATAGAAACATTACCTTCACCTAGAACAGTATTTCTCAACCTGTAGTTCTCGAACCCCTTTGAGGGTCAAATGACCCTTTCACAGGTCGAATATCAGATACCCTGCATTTCACGTATTTACATTATGATTCATAACAGTAGGAAAATTACAGTTATGAAGTAGCAACAAAAATAATTTTATGGTCGGGAGTCACCACAACATGAGGAATTGTATTAAAGGGTCACAGCATTAGGAAGGTTGAGAACCACTAACCTAGAATCTTGTATGACTGTAAAATAGCCCTAAGCTGCTTAAGCTTGCTATCTGGGAACTCTGATGGACACTAAGGTTGTGAACCTCTGCATTAGAGCAATTTGAAATACAGGCCATGATTTGAGATATGTGTGTGCTGATGAGTTTGCTTTTGTTTCAGGAGTCTTGGCTGTTTTTAGGATTTTTTTCAGTCTTGAGAATACCTCTCAACTATTTTTCTGTTTTTTTTTTTTTGGTTTACTCTGAGACCACTTAGGTCTTTTGAGTCTTGGTTTAGAATTTAAATTAACAATTTGTATTGAAGGAGAAGTTTATGTGGCTCCTGGGTGTGTGTGTGGTCTTTGGGAAATAGGAGAGAGTGTACATATTGGTGCTTACGGCAAAGTTAAGTTCCCTGATGCTTTTGTTTTGGTCTGAAAAGTTGGCTGGCGTTTACTAGAGTCAGGGTGATTGCCAAGCCTGAGTGACTAAGGAAGCAGTATTGTATGAATTGATCTTAGGCCTAGCATTGAATTCATATGTAAGTTTTAATTAATTTACTCCTCCATCTCTCCTCCTCTCTTCTCTCTTTCCATTGTTCTTTCTTCCTCCCCTTTCTTCCTCCATCCCCTTTTCTTCCTCATTCTCAGTTCAGCTGAGATTGCGGGTACACTTTTATTACTATATTTTCTTTTGCCTTTTGACCCTCATCCCACTTTTTTTTTTTAGATGAAAGGCTAGATAAAAGTTTAAAAAATCTGCAGAGATGAAAATGAATGGTTCGCTTTTATCTGTATGCCCTATGTAGAATTAAGTGCATCTATGGAAGGGATGGTCGCAAGCTTAGTGGCTGGGACTCTGTTATTCTTTAGTGTTCTTTAATCCCTTCCTCATGCTACTGTGGTGGTGGTCGGAAAAAGATGTGTGACCAGGGTCTTTGTCAGTGTGTTGATACTTGGGGAGTAAAGATAAAGAGAGCTTTGGAAAGTTTCTAGAAGACCATCTGTCTGGAGGGAGTCTTATCAGAAAGACAGAGGACTTTGTAGGACTTTGTTCTAAGTGACTTTTTAAGAGTATCAAGGTGGTTGCAAAGGTAGAGAAGGAGCAGAGATAAACAGGAAATTGTCATGCAATCCAAATTTAAACAATAGGTGGGATGTGAAATGCTTGCTCCTCTCCCTCATCAACTCAGTGAAAGCAAAAATAACAGAAAGGAGACGGCAAGAAAACCACATGGAACAGCCTCTTTATGTCTAAATTGATTCAGTGGAGTTGAAGTTATAATTTACAGTCAGTGGTACCTAGCGGCCCCTGGAAATGTCCTCAGAATGCCTGGCCCAGAGAGATTTTCAGTAATTGTGAATTAGTGGCTCTGTGCTTAAGTTCCTTTCTCTCACTGGATATTCTTCCCTGGTCTCTTCTCTGCTCCTGACTGACCATTCTTCCTGGTGGTTTCTGTAGTGTTACTGCTCTGGGACTTGAAATATTCTTTTCCTGGTAATAATGAGGCTGTACATCTTTTTATGCACTTACTGACCACCTAGCCGTATTTTCAATTGGTTCTTGTCTTTTTTAAAATTGACTTGGAGCTTCCTTTTTATATTCAGAATGTACATTCTTTGCTGATTATTTTCATTGAGCCATCTTTGCTGTTTTTGGATGAACTGAAGTTAGATTAATGAGTGTAGTTTCTTAGCCTTTTCCGTTAGAGTTGGTGCTTTTTGTATCGTTCCCTATCCTGAGGTTGTAAACAAAATTTTTACTTTGTAATGATATATAATTATGCTTTTCACCTCTAACTTTCTAATTCCTTTGTAATTGGCTTTGGTGTATAGTATATAGAAGGGACCTAATTAATTTTCATCTTTCTATTGTTTTGAGATGTTCTCACAGACTATAGCCTAGGCAGGCCTGGAAACACTGGAAACCCAGGCATGCTTGGGATTCTGGCTTTTCTTCCATTCCCCCTTTTTGGTCTTTTCCCTTCTCTCTCCTTTCTCTGTCTTCTTCCCTCCCTTTTCCCCACTGAGCTATATTCCTAGCCCTTTTACTTACTTTGCAGTCGCTCACAGTTAACAGACTAGTCTCCAACTCTGATTTCTTCTTTCTAAATCTGAGTGCTGGAATCTCTTCCGCTGTCAACACCACCTAGATAATTAGACCTGGCTCTGCCTTGTGAGTGATGGGATAATGTTATGTGCTTCCATGGCATATAGATTGTTTAAAAGAATTTTAGTTTTACATTTAGGTCTAATTCATTTTGAGATAATTAAAAAAAAAATCTGTGTGAGAGCACATGTGTGCAATGGTGTGCATGTGGAGGGCAAAGGACAACTGGAACATTCCGCTGAGGATTGAACTAAGATCCTAAGTCTTGTACTTTAGTCACTGAGCCATCTTGCCAGTGTCATTTTGAGTTAGTTTTTCTGTTTATGATTTAAGGTAAGCTATGGATCTAAATGGTTTGTAGGACACTCTTTTGAAGCCCAGAAGTATGCCCAGTAGCAAACCAGTGTCAGTGTTTTGTTTTGAGACAGGGTCTCACTATGTAGCCCCTGGCAGGCCTGGAACTCACTTCGTAGTCCAGGCTGACCTCGAACTCACAGAGATCCGCCTACCTCTGCCTCCTGAGTGCTGGGATCACAGGCATGCGCCACCACTGCCCGGCTGGCTTCCATTTCTATAGCAGATTCACCATGGTCTTTATTGAGCAGTAGAAACATAGCTAGGACAGTGCCCGAGCTGCTGGCTTGTGGGCCCACCTTGTGAATAACAAGGTTGCTGTTGAAAGTACGGGTGGTCAGGGGAATCTGTTTGGAGTAGGATAACCATTGAGGATGCTTTGGGTCTTGGGCTCAGTTGTTAGTTTTTCTCATTTGCATTTCCTTGTTAGTTAAATGGGCCAAATTATAGAGCCCTAGGCTATTTGTTGAGAGAATTAAATGATATTGTCTGTCATACTCCAGGATGGTGTAGTGATTAGCCTAATTAAATCTTCTCAAAAGACAACAGTTATTAAAAGTAAGTGCTTACATTAAAAGTTAGTCAGTTTTGAAAGTGCTCAGTCATCTGTGCATTTTTGCTGTTTGTTAAATTGCAGCCCAAAGGAAGTGGGATATTTGCATTCTTCCAGGCTATACTGGAATATACGAGACCTGAACTTAAAACCAACACCTCTCCGTACCTCACAAAGACCCTAGAATGTTGTAACTTATTTTCTCTGGTTTAATCACCTTCAACTATCATCACTATTTACTGTTTAATATTGCTGACTCTTTTTGTTGATTCTGGTTTATACTGAGATATAACAGAGCAACTTGCTTTGGGAGCATATATTCTGTAACATTGGTACTCTTGTTCAAATGAAATACAATTAATGACACTTTTCTTTAGAAAGGAGAGGGAAAGAATTGAACCACTGACCACCTGGGGTCTTAATGACCCAGCACTGTAATCAAGGCGGTGGATCCCTAAACAGACCTGGCTCTTTAGCTAGGGCCTTGTTTGGTGCCCTTCCCTTCCATGCAGGAGTGTCGGGGGACGTAGCTCCATGCTGAGCCCTTAGTGGTCTAGTAGTTCTTTCAGGGATCTGCATTCAGGTGAAACTGCTTTTTTGACTGTGTGCAGGCAGAGAATTTCAGGGTGAGTCAGTACCAGGTAGAGTTGGAGTTTATTAAGATACAACTTTCACATACATGGAGGCTGACACACCCAAGTGTGAGTGCACTATTCTCAAGAGAGCTGCCCCAACTGTTGTAATAGCCATAGTGATTTGGTGACATTTGAAGTTACATTGTCTAAAGGATTTCTAAAGTGCCCCTCTTTCCCTTTTTCCAGTGATGTCGTAGAGCTGTTCTAAGGTGCAGTGGGTGGGAGTATGATGAGAAGGTCAACTGTGGGTCAAGACGGAGTTGAAATGCTTCCAATCTAGATGAAGTTTATAGTCCTGGTTCAGATTCTCAGATAACTAATTGCAAGATTACAATTGGGAAAGAAATAAGACCCCATATGCTCAGGCTGTAAGCATGATTCAATGCCATTTTAACATTCTTACTTGAAAAACTCTGTGTAAAAGGAGTATTATCTCTGTGTCAGGATTTTTTTGATTGTTTGTTTGTTTGTTTGGATAAGGCACCATGTAGCTCAGGTTGACCTAGAACTGATTGTCCTGCTTCTGTTTTTCAAGTATTGGGATGACAAGCATGTGCTGCTATACCAGGTTTTATGAGGGCAATCTGAATGGCAAATTTAATTGTGTTGGAGTTCTTGACTTTGAGCAGACAAGAGACTTCAGCAGACACTGAGGTGGGACTCCCTTCCCTGGCTATTTCCCTTCTTTCTATCTTACTTCACCCCTTCATATTTGATTAAAACTAAACCAGCTTGGCTGAGTGTGGTGATGATGAATACCATTAATCCCAGTACTTGGGAGGTAAAGGCAGGTGTATCTCTGTGCATTCAAAGCCAGCCTGGTATATATGTGCTGAGTTCCAGGTCAGTCAGGGCTACATAGCTAGACCCTTGTCTCAAATTCTAAAAGCCAAAAACCAAACACCACCACCAAAAACCAGGTTTGGTTCTCATGTTGGCTTGTAATTGTCAAAAGCTTCAGTTCCAAGGGATCTTATGCCCTCTTCTGGCTTTCTCAGGCAGCAGGCACTTAGTTGCTGCACATACATATATGCAGGCTAAGCACTTACATACATAAAATGAAATAAATCTTTTTTGCCGTTTTTCCTTTTTTTGAGACAGGGCCTCATTATGTGGATCAGGCTGGCCTTGAACACATACAGATCCACCTGCCTCTTCCTCTTGGGTGTTAGGATTAAAGGCTTGTACCACCACACCTAGCCCTAAAAAACAAACCTTTTTAAAGAAAAAAGCATTGAGAACTCAGAGGAAAGAAGATGTGGTGTCGGCTTAAGTCCCCAATTATGCTGTAGGTTAATAGACTACCTGCATGAAGGCCACACAATGAATATTTCAGGCTTTTCAGGTCATAGACTACCTGCACCACCAGTGATAGCTCTTGTAGTGCAGAAGGGTGCTAGTAAAGGAATCAGCTGATTGTGAACAACCAGATTTTATTCCTGGACTCTGAAATGTAAATTTCATATAATAACAGTGAATGACACACTGTTATCATTCCTTTAGTCTTGTAAAAATCTAATAACCATGTAAAAATCTAATAACAGAGTTAAGTGAGGCCAGGTTGGCCTGCAGGTGATGGTTTACTGCTCTGCAATGGGCAGCAACCCATGTGCAAAACTGCTTGTTAGTTGTTTTAAGTTAATAGAATTTTTCTTCTATTTTTTATCTGCCCATGAAAATGTGTGCTTTTTCCTGGCTGAAGCTGAGGTGTTAATGTGCACTGTTGGCTTTTGGACTCTATTCTACCTGCACTGAAGCTCAAAAGTTGATTCCCTCAGCTGGCATTGTGTCAGCTTAGCTGGCATGTGAGGGTCATGCTGTGGCTGCAGCTGCCTGCCTTTCAGTGGCATTTGTTAATTAAGCTGTTTAATCTTCGTTGATTTCTCAAGGACTGACTCTTACCAAAAAAAGAGAAGAAATAAAATATTTCATTTGTAATTATTCTAGAGCTATAGCCTAGTTGTATTTTGGATATCCATTGTATCCCTCCCCATAAGAAGTAGCATTAACTTGAAATTTTTCAGTTAAGTAATAAGTTAGAAATTAAATACCTCCCCACTCTATGTCAGACTCTATGTATTGAAGATATGATATTACAGTTTGTAGAGAAAGGAAGATCTGTAACAGTGTGATGATTAGTTTTATTTGACACAGTTCAACTTGACACAGTTCAAAAGTCTCAACAAGGGGTGACCTAGACCAGGTTGGCTTATGGAGATGTCTGTAGGGGATTGTCTTGGTTGGATTGATGTGGGAAGACCCATCCCACTGTGGGTGGCGCTATTGCCTGGGTTGAGTCCTGGTCTGTGTTAAGAATGGAGAAAGTAGGCTGTGCACTAAGCATGCATGCCTTCTCTCTTTGTGCTCTTGTTTTTGGACGTGGCTAGCTACTTCCTGCTTTGACTTCCTGACTTCTGTAGGGACTGTAACCTGGAATTGTAAGTTGAATAAACCCTTTCTCCACTCACTTTTTGTCAGAACATTCTATCACAGCAGCAAAAATGAAACCAATATCAACAGGAGAAGCATTTCTCACTTTCTTAAGACAAGATCTCACTCTATAGCTTAAACTGGCCTCAAACTACATATTGCTTCCACCTCGAAAGTACAGAGGTCACACATGTTAGCCATCATTCCTGGACAGAAAAGGTGTTTCTGAGAACTATAGATCTGAGTTTAAGTGTTACATTTAAACACTTTTTTTGTTGGTCTTTTGTGACAGAGTTTCTCTGTATAACAATCCTGACTGTCCTGGAACTCGCTCTGTAGACCAGGCTGGTCTCAAACTCACAGAGATCTGTTTGCCTCTGCCTCCAGAGTGCTGGGATTCAAGGCATGTGTCACCACCATCCAACTTTGTTTTTGCTGCTTTTGTTCTTGGTGTCATTAACTAAATGACTGAAGTGGTTTTTTTTTTTTTTTTGTTTTTTTTTTTTTTTTTGTTTTGGTTTTTAAATCCTTTTGTCCTCGCCCCTTAGTTTTGTTGATTTTTTTTTTTTTTTTCATCCCAGGACCTTTTATGTACAGTATTTATGATGCCAGCTTTTGAAGTTATTTTATAGTTACTATATGAAATGGTATGGTATGTAAATGAAGTTAGTGTCTTTCCCACATTTAGTTAGTATTTTAATACTAGAGATTCATTCTTCTCTCCTGTGGGCTTTACTAGCTTGTAGTTATACTAGTTATTTCATTTGCTGAACGTTTGTTAAATGTTTTGTGCCCAGAACAGGAGTTGTCCTGAAGGTATATTTGTGAGGAGTGAGACCGGCACACCTTAGTGGTCAGTGTGCCATGCTCTGCTGTGTGATGTGTGCAGTGGCCTTGTCCCAGTAGTGCTTAGGGAACCTATAGGTGGTGCCTGAGCACATCAAGGTTTGGCAGATACTCAGTTTTTGTTGGCAGCATATGACCTATCACACTTCTTTGTTCTTTTTGCTATCATGTATCCCTATTTCTTTAAAAAAAAAGACAACCCTTTAAACATGAACAATGCTTAGCCCAGGAACCATAAAGAAATGACTAGGCTGTATGGGGCAATTAGTACCCTGGAGAGGGGAGTTGGGAAAGGAAATTCTGCTCACATACAAGGGCATGGAGGTGTGAGAAGCTGGGTGTTGTGGACTGAAAGTTTTGGTCATGTCTGGAATGGTACAGATTGGATTAGATTGAGAAGTTTCTATCAGACAGGATTGGAGCAGTTTGCACTTGATTCTGATAGAAACTTTGGGCCCCAGAGTGACAGGAAGAGGTTTATATATCAGAATAGTTGCATTGGAGTCACAGGGCTCATAAGGAAGGTGTCACAGAGTCACTTACCTGAGAAGGGGAAGGACCCATACTTTATCATCATCTTCATAGAGTAAATAGCTACTTTACTGTGGCTTAGTTAGCAAGACAAAGGGGGCAGAGTTCAGAGCTCTGATATGTTCTTGTAGCCTTGTTGTTGTGCAGGAAAAGGCCTTAATTAGGGAAACAGTGAAGGATTGGTTTTGCAGCCTGTTTGTGCAAGCTCTGACCGTGAAAAGAAAGTCAAGATTCCAAGGATCTAGGGGACAGCAGAACAGTTCCCTGGTCTCTACTCTGGTAACTAGCTCATGAAGTTCTGACTCCTTTCCCTTCTGGGGTGAAACTGTAAACTGTTGCTCTGAGGCAGGCATGCGCTCTCCCAGAACCATGAACCCCTGAAACCATAAGCAGAACTGTGTATGAATGAATGAGTTCCTGTACCTCAAGATTCATCAGGAAGGGAGGCCAGAGAAGAAGTGTGACCTTCTTTGGTGTTAGGCTGTACTTACTTGACAAACTGGAGCAGTATCCCTGAGGAAAGACCAGATAGTTACCTTTAAAATAGCTGTCTGGGCCTGGGGATAGGGGTGTGGCACACATCTTTAATCCCAGCACTCAGAGGCAGAGGCAGGTGGATCTTTGTGAGTTTGAGACCAGCTTGGTCTATGAAGCTAGTTCAGGACAGCCAGGGCTACACAGAGAAAGTGTGTCTTTAAAAAAAAAAAAAAAAAAAAAAAAGCTGTCTGTATCAAGCCCAAGCTGTCAGGTAAACTCATACACACCAACTGTGTCCTAAATTGGAATGTATCAATCAGCAATTAAAAAAAATTTTTTTTTTTAAATTCCCCTTGGGCCCCTACGCTTAAAGATAAAAGGACACAACTTGGGTGTCCCATAGGCCAGCCAGCTGTTTGGGGCTTTGATGGACTATCTTCAGCATGATGTGGAACATTAGACAAAGCTAAGGGTTATAGACTGTTAAGAGTAGTCTAAAATTTTACATGGCTGTGAGATAGTATCTCTTTTGGAGTGCTATGTTGGCTGCTCAGATTAAATTAGAAGTATATACCCGTGAAATGTAAAACAACACATTTGTGATGTCCTGGAGAGCCCCTAGGTTAGAGCAGGGCAGTAGGGCAGCTGGTGGCGATTGTTGAGACACAAGCTGTTTCAGTCAGTGGATTGGAGCACAAATAGTAGCCATCCCTGCAAAGAAATGAGATACCTGTCCTACCTGGGGTAGAATTTAGGGAGGAGAGATTGGAGAAGTGCTGTCTCAGACTCCTAACTTCTATTAGGGACAACAGGTCATGGGTTGCAAAGATAGAAGAATGATTGAATGTTGTAATGATATAGAAGTCACAGTAGACCTGTATGGTTTCAGATGTCATTCTCAGATTTCAGGCCTAGGCATAGTTGTGACTTAATGTTAACAAAAAAAATGACAATCTACTGTGCTTAGTCTGATGGAAAATTAACTTGCATTTTGCTTTCTATTTGGAAGAAGTAACGTTAGTTGTATAGGAATGAATACACTTGAGGAACCAGGGGGCAAAAGTGACTTGGTTTAAATTGGTATTGTCTATGTAGAAATTGTCTTTTGATATTTCATGATTGGTTCAGTGTTTGGCAAAGAGTTGGTGTCTTTGATTCCATCTGTCCTAGAACTCTGCTTTTTGCCAGTTTATAGGAAAACATTCAAACTTTCCAGCTTTCCTTTTTCCCCCAGTATCCTAATTGCTGTAAGTAGTCTAGAATTGTGGAGATAGATTTAAAGTTAGGGCCCAGAGCTCTTTCTTGTGAGTTCAGGTGATAAACCAGAGAGGGCAGTGTGAATTGGGGGGAAATCACTCAGAGAATCTCGATTGTTGACTCACAGCTCAGCCAGAGCCTGTTAGTGGTGGGATGAGTGTGACACAGTTTGTGAAACATGCTTTCCTGTAAAAGGCAAAAAGGAGGTTGGAACCATTGCTACTTTTGGCAATAGACAGAAGTAGACATAATGAGTCTGTTATTGAACTCTTTCCTCTGGTTCCTGGCACTAATTTCCACATTATCATGAGGATTGAAAAGATAGTCATATATCCCCCATTATTTTGTTTTTGTGTCTATTTGTGGGCATGTACTATGACATGCATATGGCTGTCAAAGGACAACTTTATGGAGTTAATTCTCTCCATCTTTGTGGATTCCAAGAATTGAACCCATGTAAGACGAATTGCTAAATGGTCTGCAGGACCAGGCGGGACACAGGAAAACTTCCGACTACAAACTCAGGTCACCAGGCTTATGCCTTTACTTGCTAATCCATCTTTCTCATCCCAATTCCCTGTTTAAAAATAACTAAAATATTGCTAGTTCTGATCTACTTGTCTGTCTGTCTGTCTGTCTGTCTATCTATCTATCTATCTATCTATCTATCTATCTTTTTGTTTTTGGTTTTTGTTTTTTCGAGACAGGGTTTCTTTGTGTAGCTTTGGAGCCTCTCCTGGAACTCACTCTGTAGACCAGGCTGGCCTCCAATTCACTGAGATCCGCCTGCCTCTGCCTCCCGAGTGCTGGGATTAGAGGCATGTGCCACCACTGCCCAGCCTCTAGCTATCTAATCTATCTTAAAGGATTTTCTTGAAGGGCTCTAGTGCTAGAAGCTGAGGATTATTGAGTAAGAGCAGCTTCTTGCCTTATCAGGCTCATGAGTGGTTCAGAGAGTAGTGTACTTGATACTGTTGGGAGAATGAACAGCAGTATATATACTACAGCCAGCCTTAGATTGTCACATATCATGCCTGCTGGAGTAGCAGATCCTCTGCATTACATTTTATTTTCATGTATTTTGACTTTGTTGTTGTTTGAGACAGGGTCTCCCTGTGTGAATGGCCTGGAACTCATAGAGATCCACCTGCCTCTTCCTCCTGTGCTGGGACTAAAGGCATGCCATGCCTGGCTGTTTTTGTTTTGTTTGTTTTTGAGACAGGTCTTGTCACTCCGTAGCAATGCTGACTTCCAACTCCTGTAATCTTTCTGTCTGAGCTTCCTGAGTGCTGAGTATGCACCATTCTTGCTAGCTTACGATTTTTAAATGATCATTCCTGCAGTGTGAAAAATACTGCTCTAGTGCTGTGCATTGTAAAATTTGGAGGGCCTTCAAACTGCCACAGATTCAGTTTTTTGCAAGAACTATTCACAAAGGTTAAAAACAAAAAGAGCTCTTGTCCTTAGGGGTTTCAAAACACGAGACTTGACTGGCTGTGTACTGTCCTTAGAAGGCATCAGGGTTACTGTTTATTATATCATTTATTTTTTTTTCAAGATTTATTTATTTATTACGTATACAGTGTTCTGTCTGCATGTGTCCCTGCAGGCCAGAAGAGGGAGCCAGATCTCATTACAGATGGTTGTAAGCCACCATATGGGTGCTGGGAATTGAACTCAGGACCTCTGGAAAAAGGTTAGTGCTCTTAACCTCTGAGCCATCTGTCCAGCCCCTATTATATCATTTATTATAGTAAAAGGGTACAGACCTAAAATCAGGAATGGAAAGCACACCAGGAGAGTCCAGGAGAGACCTGTGTATTGGTGAAATTACTAAGGCCACTCCACGTAGTTAAAAGGAGATTTATTTAAAGGCGTAACTCACAAATGAAGGGATAGGTAGATGATGGGCTCTGGAAGAGACGCAGCGCAGTCCGGCGGTGTTCTCTGGAGAACTTTCCTCGGTCTACCTCTCGCGTCCAGGTCCAGGAAACAAGAGAGCGCCGCGCATCCCGATCTCAGGTCTTCAGGCCCTCCCTTGGCCCCACCTTGTAGGCGTGATTGTTACGGAAGCCTCATTGGGTGTTGGAACTTCCAGACCAAAGCTGGAGTGGCTACCCACTACATCTGTGTGAGCTCCTTCTGCCCTCTTAGTGGGTTGTGTGGTCAGCAAAGTGCTCACTCCCATCAGTATATGGCAGCATTACATGGAACTGTCTACCTTAGAAGCTCACCTGAGATGTGGTGTCCAGGGTTCCTTTTAGGGGAGATGGGTCATAAATGCAAGTCTGGCCATTTCAGAGAGCAGGTCTGGAATCTTTAAGGTCCTCAGGTAAACAGATACAACTTTTATTTATTTATCTTTTAATTTAAATTTTATGGGTTTTGACAAATGCAGAGTGCCACATGCTGTTGAGTCCTACAAGATCATGCCATGGCTTTACAGAGTTCCTGCAGTCTGACCATTGATCCTCCCCTATCAGGCCTGGCCACTATTTCCCTGGCCTTGTCTTTTCCACAATCCAATGGAATTGGAAGCACTGTCTATAGCTTTTGCAAACTGGTTTCTTCACTTAACAGTATGCATTTGAGACTCAGCCATGCAGCCTCCTCCATTTTTTTAAATTATCTCTCTCTCTCTCTCTCTCCCTTTAGTTTTTCAAGACAGGGTTTTTCTGTGTATGTTTGGCTGTCCTGGAACTCACTCTGTAGATCAGGCTGGCCTCGAACTCGCAGAGATCCACCTGCCTCTGCCTCCCCAGTGCTGGGATTAAAGGCGTGTGCTACCATGCCCAGCTCTTTTTTTTTTTTTTTTTTTTTAAATTTTTGAGGCAGGGCCTCACTATTTAGCTCTGGGTGACTTTGAACTCATAGAGATTGGAGGATCTGCCTGCCTCTGTCTCTTAATGTTCCCTCCTAGTAGTTAGGCAAAGGCTCCAACCCTTCTTTGGGCAAAATAATCCTGTATGGACAGGAGAGATGGCTCAGGGGTTAAGAGCACTGACTGTTATTCTGAGGACCCCAGTTCAATTCCTGGTACTCACATGATAGCTTATAACTGTTACTTCATTTCTGGGGGATCTGAGACTCCTTTCTGGTTTCTGCAGGTACCAGGCATACAATTGGTGCATACAAATGGTGCATACAAATGTTGCACACAGACACGCGCGCACACACACACACACACACACACACACACAGAGTCAATCCTTTAGTGCATCAGCCCTAGAAAAGCGAATTATTTCTTTCATTAAAGAGTTCAAGAAATCATTTTCTTTTTGGTAGAGAATATGCCATAGCTATGTGTAGTATCATTTACTGTGAAATTAAAAAGTGAAGCTGTTGTCTATAGTGGTGCATATCTGTAGTCCCATATGTTCAGGAGGTTGAGGCAGTAGGATTGCTTAGGACCAGACTAGGCAACACAATGATACTCCACCTCAAAATAAGCACACAAACTCCAAAATAAAACCCCTCAAAATGAAAAAATTGTGTATTTTTTTTTTATACAAGTGAGCATGATTTTCTAAGTGCGTCTGTCATATTTGACATCTGTCCTAACATATCTTTTAGGAATTTGAATTAAGAATAGGCGTCATGCTGGGAAATGGCTCATTTTTGGGGATTATAAAACATTTTGACATGTTATAAGGTGATAATTCAGTAGGTAAAAATTATCTAGCATAAATATAAAATGGAAACTGAGGGGGGAAAACAGTGACACATCAGCTCTACCTGTAGTAGATGTTGTTGGATTCATTTCATTGAACAGAGGTAGAGCTCATTGCGGTAGGGGTGTATACTTTCATCAAAGGACAGTTGCTGGGCAGTTCAGCAGGAAGAGTGTTACTTGCTGACAAGGTTGGTTGGATAGGGAATGTGGGAGGAAGACATGAGTCAAGGATTAGTCTGGGCATCTAGATGGGGAATGGACACTGTAAACTGAGGTAGTGAACCGTAAAGGTTTATTGTTTTTTAAAAAAGATTTATTTATTTATTTACTTACTTATTTACTTATTGTGTATACAATGTTATGCCTGCATGTATGCCTGTAGGTCAGAAGAGGGCACCAGATCTCTTTACAGATGGTTGTGAGTTACCATGTGGTTGCTGGGAATTGAACTCAGGACCTCTGGATGAGGAGCCAGTGCTCTTAACTTCTGAGCCATCTCTCCAGCCCCCAAAGGTTTATTATTAATTTATTTATTTGAGACAGGATCTCACTATGTGGCTTTGGTGTGAACTGTAAAGATTTGGAAGACAAGATCAGTACTGATCTTTGAGATACTTGTTGGACATTCTGTCCACTCATCTTTCTTTCTTTTTTTTTTTTTTTTGGGACAGAGTTTCTCTGTGTAGCTTCGGATTCTGTCCTGGAACTCACTCTGTAGACCAGGCTGGCCTCGAACTCACAGAGATCCGTCTACCTCTGCCTCCCGAGTGCTGGGATTAAAGGCATGTGCCACCACCACCTGGCCCTGTCCACTCATCTTTAATGATGCTGCACTTCTTTAAGGGGTCTAAGGATGATCTTTATAAATACAGAGTCAGTCCTTCAGGTTTAGTCAGGAAAGTAGAAACTAACATAGACTGATTTTAAATACATGGAATTAGGCTTCCCTTGATAGAGGTGATAGAGCTGGGGAATTAGCACTTTCCAGGAGTACCTGTGGGGTTAGTGTGCTGGGCAATTTCAGCAATTACTGGTTGCTGTGGTTCCTGGGATATTTCTCAGAGGCTACTGGGAATTCTTAGTAGAGGCTACATAAGGTCTTGGTTCTTTATTAATTTCCTTTCTACACACTGACTAACCTAAGAACAGAGTTTTCTTTCATCTTACCAATCTTGCAAGAGTTTCTCTGTTAGCTCTGACTGATTTGTAGAAAGTGGGAGTTTCTGGAATGTGGCTCCCACGTTTCTGTTGCAATTGGTGGAGTGTGGATGGATGTAGTGTTGACAGTCAGACAATTGGGTATACAGGTTCAGAAGAGAAATCTGAGATGGTATGAGCATGGCAGATAGCATGTCAAGTGGTAATGCCTACAAGGCAAGCAGAGGTAGGGATGGAAGGATAGAGCCTTGGGGAACTCTAGAACAATTTTGGGAGGAGAGGAGGGACTGCTTCAAGGATGGAAAGAAGCCCAGAGAAGATGAGAAGATGATGTATCTCCTAACAGATTGAGTAGTGTCTATTGGGATTAGCTATGTTGGTAGTCTTGAGTGAGAGTCCACATGGTTGGGCTGAAGAGATAAAGGAAGAAAATTTGTGATGCTGAGCATATTGTGTGTGTGCTTATTTATAGGATTATTTGTGTCACAACTGTTGTAATGTCTTTGTGGGATAATTAATTCTCACATCTGCAGTATCAGAGGATTGACTTGTCTGAATCTTCCTTTGCCAAGGGAATTGAGTTTTTCTGGTTCTTCTTAGGCAATTGTTTTGTATCTCCCATGTTTTGAATAGCTTGGTAGGAGGGTCTGAGTCTTCTTTACATCTGCTGATCTGGTGGTGGTTGTTTGAATTCCAATCTTCTCTTACTGCTGCTGTTTACTCTTCCATAAATGAAAATAGTGTTTTTAGTCATTCTCTTCTTCCTTTCCAGGAGAGCAAAAGGTGAAGCATGCTGACCTCTTTACTTTGACCTGGAGCCTTTCACTTTGTAGGCTGTTCCACTCACGGCCTTAGGTGCTGGTCTCCGTTTTTAGCTGGACCTTGATGTCCAAACAATCTGTGTTCCTTGATGAGTTACCTTCCCAGTTGATACTGGAGGTCCTCTGGTTACTTGTTAAATTTGATCTTTAAGTGGACTCTTCTTTTGATGTCTCTTCATAGGACTTTATTTGGTGTCTTTCTGATATAGATGGCACCATCCTTGTCATATACTGTGATAGCAATTAGTTCTTCTGAATATGCTTGAAGAATGGCCTTGTCTTGAAACATACTGTGTCCATTAATTACTTCAATAAGATGTTTCTTTTTGTTTTTTCTTTTAAGTACTTGGAATCGAACTTTGGGCTTTACGGGTACTTGGTCTCATACCCCAGCATTCCTTTTACTTTTTATGTTGAGATAAAGTCTTGCTGAGTTGTTCAGGTTGGTCTTGAACTTACTGTGTAACCTCTGTTATTTAGACATTTTCATAATGCTTATAAATTGATAGATTTAGTTCTTAGTTTGTGGATAGTCATAAATAATTAAAAACTATTACTTTTAGGGCAGAATCTTTCTGGTATTACGCAAGGGCAGCTCCTAATCTTGGTTGCTTCCAGACCCTCAGTACTCCAAGGACTAGAATGCGGTTTTTATGTCACTTGTTCTGCATATAGAACGAGCATTTTCTTGTTAATACTTGCTTTTCAGAAGTCAGTAAGTTCATAGCTTCTTTTCCTGGCTTAGGGGATTTATTTGGTCAGTGGCACAGTACCAATTGCATGGCAGTCCCTGTACTAACCCTGGCATATGATGAATGACATACAGTATTCTGACCAAGGCAAGTTCCACAAATATTTTTGGCTAGGAACTAATTTTGAAGCATAAAGAACTTTTGGTTTGCCCAGGTGATTTTCATAACCATACCAACATTGATTTTGGGTGTGGGTTCAGATAGGGTTTCACAGTGTGGCCCTGACTGGGCTGGAACTTTCTTTGTAGTCCAGGCTGGCCTTGAACTTACAGAAATTCTGCCTCTGCCTTCTGAGTGCTGGGAGTGCAGATTTGTGCCACCACTGCCCTGCCATACTAGATCTGTTGCCTTTTTCTTCTCTTTCTTTCTTTCTTTCTTTCTTTCTTTCTTTCTTTCTTTCTTTCTTTCTTCTTTCTTTCTTTCTTTCTTTCTTTCTTTCTTTCTTTCTTTCTTTCTAAGAATATCACCTCTGACCTATGTTCTTGCAGAATATAGGTTAGAGCTTGTCTAAATACAGAAGTTGGTAGACCAAGCCTAGACAGGAAGTCCATATGAAGTGGTAGTTTGTTTTGGACAGTGGAGAGCATCACAGATTGGGACAGAATAGAAAGAAAAGATGATGGAAACATGAGAAAAGAAGAGGTCCTGGATCTTCTGGAATCTAGTTTAAAGTTCTTGGTGGTTAAAAGTCAAGACTTTTATACAACTGACAAAACCAAAACTGCTGTCAGGATTACCTGCTATCCTAATTTCATTTTTGTTGCTGTGATAAAATTCCACAAGAAAAGTGAGTCCGTTAAATACATTAAAGATAGCCTCAGAAGCACCAACATTTGTTAGTGTCGCATTAAGATAGTTTGACCAAGAGGGAACAAGTTTGAATTCTCCTCTTCTTCCCCTGTCTTCCATCTGTCTGTAGTTTATGGTTTCTGGCCTGTTTGTACTCTGTTGTATGAGTTTGAATCTGTGCCGTACCTGAATGCTGTCTTGTGACTCTGTCCCTAATAAAGGGCTTTGCTGTCTCTTTTATTGAACAGCACAGAAAACATCACATGGAGAAAGAATGAGGGGTACTTTACAGAAATCTTTAACAGTTTTACAGGCATGAAACTTTATGGATTCCAACAGATCCAGATAACAAGCAATGCTGTAAACATCACTGCATACATACTATATCCATGCTCCTTTCAGCATTAATGGTGGATATTTATTGTACAAGGTCACTTTGGACTTGTTTTGCAGTTTTTAGCAAATTATTGCTATAATACACACATGTATGCACATTCATGTATTACTTTGGGTCAGGGACAAGGAACAGTACATAACTTAAAGTTAAATCTATGTTGTATTAGCTTATATTTTAAAATTGATTACATGGGAAATCCAAGACAAGCAATGTTGTTACATTGTTCTCTTAAAGGCACATTAAACAAACAGGCTGAGTACACAGCAGGAGAGCAGTCTTAAGTGATCTCAAAGTATGTATTAGCTGGGTTTTGAGGTCCAGCAGAAGTTTCAGTCTCTTAGAATGTAAGAGATAGTTTCATAATACTGTATCACCACAAAAAGGCAACTTGGAGGAAGAAAGGTTTATTTTACTTCACATTCCAAGTTATAGTCCATCATACCAAGGGAGTCCAGGTGACAGGAACAGCTAGTCACATCGTTCAAAAATGAGAAGAAGAGAATTTCATGATGGCATGCTTACTACTCAACTCACTGTTTCCACTCTTACACAGTCCAGGGTCCAAACCTAGGGGATGGTGCCACCATGTCAACCTAATCAAGACAATTTCCCACAGACATGCCCGCAAGCCAGTTTGATCTAGTTAAACCTTTAATAAAATTGTCTTTCCAGTAGATCTAGATTGTGTCAAATCAACAATAAATCACCACACCTACATAGAGATGACAAACTTTTCTCAGAGGAATTGGAAAAGGAATTAAAATAACTAATTAACCATACTTAAGGCCAAATGTATATGAATTTTGAGTTTAATCTTGTCAGCATGCCTTTCTCATTGGTAAACTTGGACAGTATACAGCCTAAACTACCTTACAATTTCATTTATTGAAGGGAATTCTAAGATAAAAGAAATAATATCAGTTTTTTTCTTTAAAAACTACTTAATCTTTGACTCAGTCATGAATTAAATCCTTTAAATAATGTAATTTCAAAAGCCATAAGATGACATACATTCAAAATATTTCAGCACCTCCCCCCTGCTCCCTTTTCTCCCAGCCTTCACCTACTTGTTGGGTGTATATTTCCTTTTCTTAACAAACCCCAGCTTTGCTTCACAGTGACTGGTTCTGAAATTATTCTCAGGGTTTCTGTCACCCGAGTAGAAGTCTGTTGAAGGAACTTCTCAGGTTATACAACTAGCAGCATTGACTTGCCTCTCCTTCTGCCACCAATAAAATGACTTAAGAAAGGGTGTTACTGATTAAGAAATAGTGAGTTTAGCCCTTCTTTAGCAGTTAGCACCAAATGTGTTTCTAAGGGTTAATCCTACTTGCTGAATCCCAGCCAGATAGCTTATAACTTGTCAGTACATCATGACAATGTTGCTCACCTCTGTGAAGAGCTCTTCTGTCAGTGGATTCTTTGTAAAGCTTAGCTTGCACTTTTTGAAAAAAGTACATGGTGGAAAAAGTGAAAAAAAAAAAAAA
>CABHPH010131761.1:0-18868 GCA_902168325.1 Peromyscus nudipes | reverse complement strand
CTTTTAATTCTCTTTGACCTGTGTTTGATTTTTTGAGCTTTGTTTTATCTCTTTAGCCTAGTTTTAGTGGGAACAAGCAGGTTTGTATGTTGTTGCTTATCTTGAACCTTGCCATTTTTTTCAGCAGGTTATGTTTATTGATTACCTAATAGTTTTTAGTTACTCATGTGTATCCTCTTCACTGGATTCGGGTTTATAGCTAGCTTCCATGTGTTTGTCTTAAATTCACTCATTGTCTAGCAGTTTACATGGTAGACAGGAAGAGAACTGTAAGAAGGTAAGCATGGAGGGACTTTATCAGAGGAGTGAAATGGACGGATGGTTAAGCTTAGTATAAGAACACTCACCCGGCATTACTAGCTCTGTTACATAAAGAAGTAAATAGCAGTGAAACAGAGATGTTTATGTATGTGTGCATCATGTCTCTTCCAGGTCTCTGGACTACAATGAAAAGAGGAAACAGATACTAGGAGTATTTTTTAAAACAGCTATTTGATTTCTTCTCAAAGTCACTGCTGCCTTCTGAGCTGTGAGTATTTCTCTGACTGTGTTTGTGCCTTGGTGCTGCTTTCTGGTTTTTCTTTCCCTTGTCCAGAGTCTCTGACATACAGCAGCAACAGCAGAATATAACTGATTGGTAGGGTCAGGAAAGACCTGTAAGTTGTGCGTTGATTCTTTTTGGTTTTTCGAGAAGACAGTCTGTCTGTGTAGCTTTTGGAGCCTGTCCTGGAACTCGCTCTGTAGACCAGGCTGGCCTCGAACTCACAGAGATCCACCTGCCTCTGCCTCCTGAGTGCTGGGATTAAAGGTGTGCGCCACCACTGCCTGGCTTGTGTGTTGATTCTTTTTATGTGTCTAATATTATTCATAGAACAGTGCTTGGAAATCGCTCTAGACATTGTAAATACTCTGAATTATAGTTACTTATTGGATTCTTACAACCACCTTAGGAGCAAGTTGTGCTGTTCTCTGTTTCACATTTATATAAACTCATAATAGAGAAGTTAACAGTTTCCAAGTTGTAAGTGTTGGTACTGGTAACTGTGGCTTTAGAAAAGTGTTCTTTATTGGTGTTTTACTTTCATGAGTGCCGGCTTCAGATTTTGTCTTAAATTATTTATAATATCTTCCTACGTATTTGGGGCATAAGTTCTAAACCCCAAGTGGATGCCTGAAATTGCAGATAGGACCAGACCACATGTGTGTTATGTTTTTTCTTATATATACATACAGGCACATGTGATCATGCCCATCTTTTTAACATGGGTGTTGGGATCCAAACTCAGGTTCTTAGCAAGCAATCTTTGCCTACTTACTAAGCCATTGCCCCAGCACCACTTTTGAGTTTTTTTTTTTTTTTTTTTTTTAACCTAAACCTAGTTTCTCATTGGACGAAGGGAATTATTATAGATTTTTCTCTTAGGAGATTGTTATGAAGACACTGTGAGGCACATGTAATATATGTTTAGCATTTGGTATCATTAACAGTTGTGTTAGTTAGGGTTACTGTTGCTGTAATGGAACACCAAAAGCAACTTGGGGAGGAAAGGGTTTATTTCACTTACTCTTCTTATCACAGTTCATCATTGAGGGAAGCCAACCTAGGAACTCCAATTGGGCAGGAGCCTGGAGGCGGTGGCTGATCCAGAGACCATTTAGGGGTGCTGCTTACTGGCTTGCTCTTTTGGCTTGTTCAGCCTGCTTTCTTATAGAACCAGGACCACTAGCCCAGTGGTGGGTGGCACCACCTACATGGGCTGGACCCTCCCCCATCAATCACTGACCCTGACCATGATTTTGATAGTTTATTGATAAAGAAATGTTGGAAAGTTTATGGGCTTCATTGGAACTGGACAATAAAGTGCCTCCTTACCATTGCAGGACACTGTTTGCTCCATATAACTATATGGCACACTGTGCAAAAGCAAGGGAAAGGAGAAAAGCACATCCCTGCCCCTCTCTCAACCTGAATGTAAGAATCCTAGAAAATGCAGCCTGTCTGCTTCTAGGGTCAGGAAATGAAACTTGTCCCCACTTTGAGCATTTGTTTTGCTTTTTGTACAAGGATGTCATATAGTCCAGGCCAGCCTTGAACTCACTGTGAAGCTGAGACTTGCTTGCTTTCTTACCACTATGACAAACCTCTGACAAGCAACTCAGAAATGCTGAGAGTGAGAGAGATCATCTTCTCCAGGGAAGAACATGTCGATTGGTTATCCAATACCAAATGGTCAGCCCTCAAAACATACACATACAAGAAACATGCAGACTGAACAGGTTGTATTGTATGTTAGGAACACACACAAAAACATCAAAAATTAAAGAAAAAGAGGCTGTGAATTTGAAAGAGAGCAAGGGGGGATACATGGGAAGGTTTGGAGGAAGGAAAGGAAAGGAAACGGGGAAATGATACAATTATATTATAATCTCAAAAAATAAAACAAATCTCTTTAAAAAAAAGCAGCAACCCGGACTGGAGAGATGGCTCAGGGGTTAAGAGCGTGGGCTGCTCTTCCAGAGGTCATGAGTTCAATTCCCAGCAACCACATGGTGGCCCACAACCACATGTATTGAGATCTGGTGCCCTCTTCTGGCCTGCAGGGATATGTGCAGACAGAACACTGTATACATGATAAATAAATAAATTAAAAAAATAAAAATAAAAAAAGCAACAGCCCAAGGAAAAGGGGTTTACTATGGCTCACAGTAAAGGTACAGTCATCATGGAATGGAAGGCACAGTGGCAGCTGGTCACAATGCATCTATACTCAAGATACGGACAACTGCAGAGTGTGCTGATGCACACTTTTAATTTCAGTGCTCAGGAGACAGAGACAGCCAGAGCTCTGAGTTTAAAGACAGCCCAGGCCAGCCAGGAGTACATGGTGAGACCCTGTCTTTTATTTATACACACACACACACACACACACACACACACACACACACACACACACAGAGTGTATATATATGTGTGTGTGTGTGTGTTATATACATAATGACATAAGTGTGTGTGTATAATTTTATATATGCATAGAATGTTGGGAGTACAGCACATACCACCCTGCTTGATGTTTGCAAGTATTTGATGAAGCTACACTCTTCTGTCAGCAGAAACAAGGAACTGAGCATTATTTGCAAGCTTTACAGACATGATAATATGTTCAAAATGGAAGTGCAAATTAGAAGAAACATTAGTAGCTTGGTAAATGACACTGTTCTTCTGTCTGTTAAAAGTGTGGCTACCACCTATATATTTGAGTAAGCACAAAACTTAAGCTTTGATGAAAAAGACTAGAGAAGTTGGCATGGCTGTAAGGAACTCTGGGCAAATTTTTTAACTCTAGACTCAGTTTCTTATCTACAAAATGGGAACATAAAATCACTACCTTATTGGGCTGCTATATTAGAATTAAGTAAAAGCTGAGGAAAAGCACTTTCTGTGCAACTATAAAAATGTGAGTTCAAATGCCAAGACTACATATAAAAAGCTAGGTATGTGGCCTGGAGAGATGGCTCAGTGGTTAAGCATGATTACTGGGCTGGGTATGGTGGTGTGTGCCTTTAATCCTAGGACAAGGGAGGCAGAGGCAGGAGGATCTCTGTGAATTTGAGGCTAACCTGGTCTACATAGTGACTTTTCTTTGGTCTGTCAGTGTCCTATCATGATCAGCTGATGTTTTTGTACATCTCAGAAATGTCATGCAAAAAGAAGTAAGTTATAGATTAAAAACTCCCCCACCTGCCCTTGCATTAAGATTGACACATGGACAACAAGCACAGAATTCCTGTTATGGAACAGGGATTGAATTGCTGAAAGCAACAACGAAAGCAAAGAGCCGAATCCGAGAGTCTCTGAAAACTCTTGGTGGGCAGGATAGACGCCTCCTATTTCTGTCTGGGCATTTCAACACTATCCAACTTCTTATCCAAGTACATGCACCATTTGAAAGGAGGGTTTATGATTACAACAAACTGAACAAAACCCATTGCAGAAGTGTTTAGCAGAGGCATTTCAAATAGCATACAAGTGATTTCCTAGGACCAAACCATACTATCCTTTCCTATTTATTTTAAAAATTATTTTAAAATTCGTATTATTTTATGTGATGGGGGTGTTCTGCCTATATGTATATATGTGTACTACACACATGCAGTACCCACGGAGGCCAGAAAAAGGTGTCAGATCCCCTTGAAATGGGGTTATGAATGGTTGAGAGCTGGGAATAGAGTCTGGATCCTCTGAAAGAGTAACCAGTGCTTAACCATTGGGCCATCTGTCTAACCCCTCCTTCCCTATTTTTAAGTCTCTTAGGAAATAAAGGCCAAAGAGCACAGAGTGCTGCTCACTTAAGGTTTCAGAGTGACACAGGATAAAGGATATTCTCAAAGACAGCTGGAATCCACACACACTACCAGCTTTAGCATGTGCCACCTACTCATTCTTAGGAAAGCAGCTTTCTCAACCTGACCTTCCTCACACACAGTGGTCATAATACCATGCACTTTATATATTGGGCTTCATGCACAGTACCTAGCAGACACATGGAATGACTGCATGCCTGAGTAGTGGGTATACCCAGATCATAAATCTCTCTCACATTCAGCTCTACCCTTTTCTCCTGCCCACACTCAAGCTGCCAACCAATTCTATTGTGTTGACATCCTAGGTCCACTTCTTTGATTGCTAGTGCCCTAGCCCATGTCACCTCTGCTACACACCTGATTCCCTCCATAGCATCTCAGTGAATGTATCTTGTCATGAGCTCTGAGTCAATCAGACTCCCTCAACAAGAATGACTCAGCCCATGTAACATTGCACATTCTGTCTGTTCTGTCTGTTCATTCAACTACAGTGTTCTTTCTCCCATGAATCTACGTGGCTGATACATTCATCTCTGCCACATCTGGCTCACATCTCATTTAGCATCAAGGATTATTGTGACCATCCTATGTAGACCTCAAACCCTAACTACAAACTATGGCATAATTTTCCCCACTGTCCTCACTTTCCAGTATATAACATGGAGTACTCCCAAGGGTCACAGCTCATTAGCTGCTTTACCACTCTGTTCAAGATATTCCTATTTTGTTTCTTGATGTCTCTACTTAAAGCAATTAAAAGTACCGTGGGGCTGGCACTTAATATGAACTCAGCAAACATTTCCTGAACATAACTGCACCATCTAACAGCACCAGCTCTTATTGTCCCTACAATCAATCAGCCTAGAAAGAGCCCATCCCATGACTCAATGCACGTTCAAGGCCTCCTTCCAGATTCTATATGGGCTGCTGAGAGCTACCACTTGACAAAAATATTACTACCTTAAAAACAGGCATATTCTAGTTTAATTCTCAGCAATTGCAACTGAGCCCATCATTCCAGGACCAACTTTTCTATGCTGCAAAGTTTTGCCTTTCCTCAACCATAAACCTCTTGCTACCAGCACATCTACAACTCTTGGCAGTACCTTCTCCCACACTCCAGTGACAGCCACATTCCCTGCTTCAGAGAAATGCAGGTCTTTACTTAAAAACTACCTCAACTGTCCCCCACATTCCTGCTACAAACATTATCGGAGACTAGTTCCCTCCCAGGGTCGGAAGAATCTACAACCAGCTGATAATTAATCTTTGATGAAAAGAAATGAATCTATGTCCACGAAACTCCTTAGTTCATACACTTTATTATTCTGTGATAGTTCTCTCTCTTATACAGCTTCTATTCTGCTCTCATGTCTAACTCCTTTCTTGCCTGATTTCTCTCTGTATTTATCTACTGTCCCCTCTAGGTTCTATCTTAATTCCTTCATCTAGTTCTGTTCCTTCTAGGTTCTCATCCATCTAATTCTTTCCCCTATCAGCTCCTCTCCCATCTCCTTCTCTCTCATCTGACTCTTTCTCATCTTGTTCTTACCTATCTGGCTCTTCCTCACCTCCCATCTTATTCCTCTAGTACTCTCTTCTAGACCTTCAATCTAGTTCTTCCCCATCTCAGTTTGTTCCTCTCAAGTTCTTACCCATCTAGTTCTTCCATTCTCTTTTCTCTTCTCCATCCCGTGCCCTGGAAGTCCTGTTATAAAAAGGGAGGGTTCAAGCTAAATTGTGTAAAGCTATTACTTAACATCCGCCTCACCTAGGTAGTATCTCCTTGTGGCATTTACCTTAAGTCAGGAGACTTGCATGTGGGCTGTTATCACTATTAGTCCTTGAAAGTTGGGCGTCAACCTAGGTGGTGTCTCCTGTTAGTCCTTGAAAGTGGCTAAGGGAGATATCTGACTCCAGAGAAAGCCTTTCCTGAGGCTGTTCTCCAAATTTCTGGAATGTGTATGTCCAGAGAGTGATCAGTCCACACTGTTAGCCCTTCTAGGGAAAAGTCAATTGGGAAAGCTATGAAGGCACACATGATTTTTATAACAGAATACAGCTGATACATAACAAACCAAATAACACCAAAAACTCCTTGGAATTTGGCTTCCTTTGGAGGTATTCCCTGATCCCTCCAGGTAGTGACTTTGCCATAACCAGCTGAGTTCTTATGATATATTCCTGCGGCCTACAGCAAAACATAGCAGAGACTCAACAAACATTGGTGAAACAAATGGGGAAATCAACAAATAGAAAAGTAAAATGTTTTGTATAAAGTCCCACAGTCAATAGTGGTAACACCAAGGTTTGACCTCAAGCCCATGAGTCTAAAACTGACTTTCTCTTTAGCCACAGACACCCTACCACTTAAATCCTCACCTGACTAACATACCCCAACCTCCACAACCCTCACACCACAAGTCAACACAACTCACCTCTTTAAACCCTTTCACGACATCGGAATATGCAACATCCAAAGCTGTCAGTGGCTTCATGCTCCAAATGTAACTTAGATCTACTCTGACTTATTACAGCACAGAAATAAAAAGAAAGTATATTAGTAATAATAAGGAAGAATCACCTTATTATGAAAAGACGAGAATCCTACAAAAATCTAGCTACTAAAAAAGACATCAGGCTGGTAGGATGGCTCAATAGATAAAATAGATCATGTGTTTCACACACACATGATGACCCAAGTTCAATCTCTGGATCACATAGTGGAAGGAGAGAACTCATACAGACACAGACACAGTCAGACAGACAGACACACACACACACACACACACACACACACACACACACACACAAATTAGTAAATGTAATAAATAATGACCTATCATCCAGCTCATGAGCAGCACTGCTCCTGTTTTGGAGCCAATGCAAAGTTATATTTGCCTATTCTCATTTATTCATATTCATATATTCTCTCTCTCTGTTTCTCTCTCTGTCTCTCTCTCTCACAACACACACACAAACACACACACACCATCATCATCATCTAATAACAGAAAAGTTACTTTGTTACAAGAATTTAAAAACTCTTCATCCCTTGCTGGGCAGTGGTGGTACATACTTTTAATTCCAGCACTTAGGGGCAGAGGTAGGAGGATCTCGGATTCTAAGCCATCCTAGTATAAATAGCAAGTTCCAGTCGGGGCTTCATAGTGAGACCTTGTCTCAACAAAATAAAACAGGACACCAATATGCCTGGAGCCAGTGAGATGGTTTAGCATGTAAGGGTACTAGTTACTAAGGATAGTAAGGTTAAACAGAAATAATGACAGAAGGGTCCTCCCCTTAACCACAGAGCAAGGAAAACTGGAAAAAAAAGAAGTGAGACTGCAGACCTTTACACCTCAGCTAGGAAGGTGAAACTGCATGAAATAATTTCTTTAATACCAAGAAATAAAACAGACTTGGGGAGGAGAGATAGAACTGAGGAGGAAAGTAAGCTAATAATCACATAAAAATGGAAGAGGCAGAGAAAGAGTCTCTACTCCAGAAACTCTTTTCCAATATAAAATTTAATAAACTATCAATAATTTGGACTCCATGAAGAATTATACAAAATGTTAAAAACAAATGTCTGGGAAGGCAAGATGGTTCAGTGGGTAATGGCACATGTTGCCAAGTCTGATGATCTGAGTTTGATCCTCAAGACCCACATGAAAAGGAGAGAACCATGCCGGGCAGTGGTGGTGCACGCCTTAAATCCCAGCACTTGGAAGACAGAGACAGGAGAATCTGTGAGTTTGAGGCCAGCCTGGTCTACAGAGTAAGTTGCAAGACAGCCAAGACTACACAGAAACCCTGTCTGGAAAAACCAAAAATAGAAAAAAGAAAAGGAAAGAACAGACTTGGACAGGTTGTCCTCTGACCTCCACATGCACACACACACACATATACATACACAAAATGAATATAAAAATTTTTAAACAAAAATAAAACCAAATATTCACTGATACCAACACTGGAAGAGAGATTATGAATCTCTTATCAGCATACTTATTCTTGGCTTAATACTAGATCTAGCAGCAAAATAATACAATTGCAAGTCTACAAATCTCCCAAATGTGAAACAGAAACAAAGCTTCACAAGTTTAACAATTTACAAGTCATGTAATTTCTCTCAGGGTCAGTCATACTGTTTTTACTGGGGAAAATACCATCTGGAATAACTGCTGTTGGGGCTAGTTTTATGTCAGCTTGACACAAGGTAAAGTCATCTGAGAGGAGGGAACCTCAACTGAGAATTTTCTTCCATAAGATCAGGTTGCAAACAGGCAAGCCTGTAGGGTATATTCTTTCCCTCCCTCCCTCCCTCCCTTCCTCCCTCCCTCCTTCCCTCCTTCCCTCCTCGCTCCCTTTCTGTCTTTCTGTCTTTCTAATTGAGACAGGGTCTCACTATATAGACCAGACTGGCCTCAGACTCTTAGAGATCTGCCTGCTTCTGGCTCCCAAGTGTTTTGGTACAGCTCTACAGTAGAAACAAATTAGCAGTGCCATGCAGTTAACTGTTAATGGCAGACAACAGAAGGGGTGAACTATTATAAGGAACACCATTGTGTGATGATGGTTCTGTTTGAGACTGATCAGAAAAAAAAAAAAAAAAGACTGTCTGTTGGAGAGATGACCCAGAGGTTAAGAGCACTGGCTGCTCTTCTAGAACCTTCAATTCCCAGCAACCACATGGTGGCTCACAACCATCTATAATGGGATCTGATTATGCAGACAGACCATTCATGTATATAAATTATGTAAATAAATCTGACTGATCCATAAGAGCAGATCAGTGGCTGTCAGGTACTGAGAGGAACCTGTAAAAAAGGTTGTGAAGGCAGTACTTAGGGTGAGAGAGAGGAGCCTGTGTCTTCAGTGTGCTGCTCCTCAGCACTGGTGTTTGTCAGAAACCATGGAACTGATCTACCAGAGAAGCAAGGCTTTAAAAAAGGGAACAGTGGCTGTATGTGATGGTATACATTATAATCCCAGAATTTGGGGAGCTGAGGTAGGAGAATCATTGAGAGTTTGGTGTCAGCCTGAACTGTATACAAGACAGTCACAGAAAACAATACCCTACTTAGAATTAATTGTGTACTTGACACATCTTAGAGCCATCTGAGGGGAAATCCTTGCTTGAGGAATTGTCTAGATCAGATTGGGCAGTGAGCAAATCCATGGGGGATTGTTTTGATTATTAATTGATGGAGGAGGGCCCAGCATTATCATCCCTAAATGATCCTTGTTGTCTAAGAAAGCTAATGAGATAGCTCATGGGGACAGGCATCTGCCACCAAGGCTGACAACCTGAGTTTAATCTCTTAGACTCACATAGTAGAAGAGAACAGACTCTTCTTAATAAGTTGTCTTATCTCTGTTGTCTCACAGTACCGTGCTCACCTCTATGAAAATACCTATCCATACTCAAAGGCACACACAAAATAAATAGATAAATAAATGTCTGTTTAAAAAAAGGCTAGCTTAGTATCAGCAAGCACCATTCCACAGTTGTTGCCTCCTCCTGTGACGGACTGTGACCTGAAAGTGTGAGTCACATAACCCCTTTCTCTCTGAAGTTGCTTTTGATCAGAGTGTTTCATCATAGCAACAAAATGCAACTAGAACAAAAATCAAAAGAAAACACAAAAGGGAGAATGTGAGTTGTTGATGTATTTATGTATTTATTTACTTATTTACTTTGTTTTTTTCAAGACAGGGTTTCTCTGTAGCTTCCGAGCCTGTCCTGGACTCTATCTGTAGACCAGGCTGGCTTCAAACTCACAGAGATTCGCCTGCCTGTCTTGGAGAATGTTATTTATTAAACACAAGTCACTTATTCTGTGGATATTGACATGTGAACAGAGTAGTTTGAACTCAGTTTTTCTTTCTAGTTGAAGCAAAATAGACTTTTTCCTGTATTATTTGCATAGGACAATTTTCAGCATAGACATGCTTTCTGAAAATAAGTAATAAGTGCTTCTTTGGTTTGTGTAATCTGATTCATTCTGACCAAAAGGCATTTCTCCAGGTGTAAGAAAGTGGTGTATTATGGAGACTATGTTTTAATTAGCACAGGTGATGGGTATTTTAGAAGTTGAATTATATTAGGATTCTCCTGTGTTGTTTAAGCTGTGGTAGCTCTGGAGATGTTTTGCCAGCTTTAAGTTAATAAAAATATTTTTTTTGATATTCATGTGATAAATATAATCAAACAGTCTTCAGTTAATCAGCTATTGTAATAGAGCACAATTATCTTAAATTGCTAGAAGTGAGAAAATGCACAGCAAGAAGTACACCTTCCTGAACCTAAGAATTAATTACAGGTGCACATTTAACTAATTACCTTCCCTTTTTTCCTCTCTTCCTTCCTTCCTCCCTTCCTCCCTCCCTCCCTCCCTCCCTCCCTCCCTCTCTCTCTCTCTCTCTCTCTCTCTCTCTCTTTCTTTCTTTCTTTCTTTCTTTCTTTCTTTCTTTCTTTCTTTCTTTCGGGTGGGGTGGGGGTAACTACTACTCTGTGTAGTTACTCTGGCTGTCCTCGAACTTGCTTTGGAGACTAGGCTGGCCTTGAACTCACAGGTTCTTACAATGTAGATCAGGCTATCTGAATTCAGAGTTTTGCCTGCCTCTGCTTCCCAAATGCTGGGATTAAAGATGTGTGTCACAATGCTGGGGATGAATTGAAATTCTTAAATATATTCATTTAAGTTTATTGATTTTTTTTTTCCCCTTTTGGTAGTTTTTGGTATTCCATTGAGCAGCTATGTAGCATTTTCCCCTTATAATGTTGCTTTAAAAGCCACAGCAATGAGTGGGAGAGGAATTAGAAAATATGTGTGTAACCGATGTTTGTTTGAATCAGTTCTTTATTTGACTTTTGGAAATAAGGTCATTCTTAAATGTCGAGCCTTCATTCCCAGTCTGTGGCAGCACTGTAATGTGTGGTGTGGTAAGAAGAGTCATCAAGACAATGAGGCACACTGGAGTTGGACTCCTTAGGGTGGTTCTACTTCCACAGTGCGCTTGCTTCTCTGTGTGCAGCCTGCCTTATATCTCTAGCTGGCTGTGTGCAGATGTAGCCATAGTGTAGTATAGTTATATGATGATGTATTGTAGGTACTTGCTGATAGCCTCTCGGACAGTTGGTGTTTGGGAATAGAAGGTGATGACAATTTGATCCTGCTTTACACGGTGCATTGTCTCGTTATGTCAAGCATTTTCCCCTGGAGATGGCTGCTTAATTTTACTTTTGGAAGCTTAAGGCATGTTGTGTGTCTGAAGACACTGGCAGTCGCTTCAGCCGGGTGGCAGTCACACTGCAGTTGTCATCGCCTGCAGCTGCAGTGTGGAATGACCACACGTACTACGTTGATTCCAGTTGGAGTTAGTGTGTGACTGGTGTACTGCACACAGTGACTTAATCACCATTTAAAATGTCTTCCAAAGTGTTGCATTATCACCTATTTTCATTGAACGATTAGCATAAATGCAGAGTGGTACTAAAATAAAGATGGGGCTAGTAGCTGGGTGATTCCAATAGTGAGAGAGAGAGGCTAGAGAATTAATACTTTGAGGCCAGGCAGGGGTACATGAGAACCTGTCTCAGTGCCCAACACACTTTATAGAGAAGAAAGGAAAAAGAGGTGGAATATAAATGTAAAAAAAAAAGTTTATTTCTTATGTTAGAAAAGAATTTTAACAGACCTTACATAAAATGTATTAAAACTTACCATAGAATGCTTGCCTAACACACATGAAATCTGGGGTTGATCCCAGCACTGCAAAACAGATACCAACCTCACTTATAGTTTTTCGGCCTTCAGGATCCTCTCTGTGAAGACCTGGATTAAATACCAAGCTTCATAGTCTGTGCCTTTCCCTCAGTGTCTTTTCATTCCTTTTTGCTGTGGTAATATGTGCCAACAAAAGCAGTTGGGCAGAGAAAGGGTTTATTTGTCCTACAATTCCACCATTGGGCAAGGACTTGGAAGTGGTTAGCCACTTACATTAGAGAGCACTGAATTAATGTATGTATGTTAGTGCCCAAGTCATTTTTACAGCGTTTAGAATCCCTTGCCTAGGAATGGTGTCACCCACAGTGGGGATCTTCCCACCACAATTAAATAATAAAGATATTACCCCTTAGACACAGGCCTGCACAAACCTAGACAGTCCCTCTGGTCATTAAGACTGCCTTCCAAGGTCTAAAAGCTGTTAACAGCAACCCTTTCAGTTGCTTGTCTACCCTGTTTTGTTTTGTTATTTAATTTATTTTACAATTTAAGACAGGACCTCCCTATGTAGCCTGGCTGGCCTGGAACTCCGTAGGTAGACCAGGCTGGCCTCAAACTGACAATGATCCTCTGGTCTCTTACCTCCTAAGCCCCCGGGATTATAGGCATGTGCCATTAAGCCTGACTCTGGAAGTTTTTATTTTGAAAACTGTTTTTTCATTTGTTGGAGGAGACTCGGGAATGAAAGAGTAATAATGTCTCACCAGCCATTAATATTTTGTCATCTAAGCACACATACTCCTTCTCCCCTCCATGTAAATATGCATTTACATATTATATAGATTTGTGTTAAGTACTTATTTTTTTTAAAGATTTTCTTTATTTATTATATATACAATGTTCTGTCTGCTTGTATGCCTGCAGCCAGAAGCGGGCACCAGATCTCATTATAAATGGTTGTCAGCCACCATGTGGTTGCTGAGAATTGAACTCAGGACCTCTGGAAGAGAAGACAGTGCTCTTAACCTCTGCGCCATCTCTCCAGCCCCATAAGTACTTATTTTTATTGAACCCTTTGAGAGTAAATTCAGATGTCATGCACTTTACCCTAAAAAACCCCAGTCAATGTTTCCTGGCAACAAGGATGCTTTTACAACGCCAATGAAATAATTGTCGAATGAAAAAATTTTTACATTTGCTACATGCAGATCTGTGGTATTGTTATAGGCAGTTTTGAGTCTGGAGGGTAGCTACTGGATGTTCCTGTGTCTTTGTACCATAAATTGTACAGAATGAAGCCTAGCTGGGTCGGGCTTCCAGTCTTCCTCTGCTGCCACCTTTTCTTATGTGCTAATCTCTGGAATCTCCTCTGCCCCATTCCCTCTTTTTTGCCTCAGTATAGTCTGTGTCTAACAGCCATTTGTGTCTCTCTCTCTCTCTTTTTTTTAAAAAAAGATTTATTTGTTTATTATGTATACAGTATTCTGCCTGCATATATCCCTGCAGGCCAGAAGAGGGCACCAGATCTCGTTACAGATGGTTGTGAGCCACCATGTGGTTGCTGGGAATTAAACTCAGAACCTCTGGAAGAGCAGCCAATGCTCTTAACCCCTGAGCCATCTCTCCAGCCCCCCTTTTGTGTCTCTTAACAAGAGGTTCTTCCCCTTGATACAGGGTCCAATCCAGTCACAGGCAATATCCAGTTATGCTTCCTTAGTCTTTTCACTTGAGGTATGTTTCTCTGCGTGGATGATTTTGAAGGATATAGGCTGTTTTTAGGCTTTTCCTTAATTTGGGTTTGTATCAGGTTTTCTGATGATTGAATCAAAGTTACTCATTTTTAGCCAACCTGTCCCAGAGAGGATATTGGGTCTTCCTTAGGGTCAGGATAGTACATGGAACAAATTTGCACTGTTGCTGCTTCTCTTTTATGTTAACTTGATGACTGAAGGCGTATGTCAAGGGAGTCAGTCCTATCAGGAACTAGACAGACAGCTGTGCTGCCAGCAGCCGGAGGAGTTCTTTTTAGAGACTGTAAAAATGAGATTCTTGACTTCACCACAGGAAAGAATTTCACAACAGGCCAATGGGATGCTCTCCTCTAGCAAAGCCTAGAAAAGATGTTTCTAGAAAGATGAAATTTATTAAGAAGAGGTTTAATAGATTTCAGCAGAAATTAATAGAAAGGTACTCAGGGAAAGGCTAAGACACACTCGAGCCTTGTTGTGGGTTTTTCAGGCGATTCAAACTTGTGGCTTCAGAATACCCACAGGGATGATTTTGGTGAGTTAGTTTTTTTTTTTTGTTTGTTTGTTTTTCTGAGACAGGGTTTCTCTGTATTTTTGGTGCCTGTCCTGGATCTCACTCTGTAGACCAGGCTGGCCTCGAACTCACAGAGATCCGCCTGGCTCTGCCTCCTGAGTGCTGGGATTAAATGCGTGCGCCACCACTGCCCTGCAGTTTTGGTGAGTTTTGAAATTGGTTCTTAGCCACCCTTTGATAACCTCCCTTCCAGCAATAGGAAGGTTACTAATACAGGCCTATAGCATGCTTTATTGCTATTTTAACATTCATATCTGAAACATCTGTTTATAAAAGCAGTGTTATCTCTGTGTCAGCAGCCTTTATAGAAAATGTTGATAATTGTGCTGGAATTCATGATACTAAGCTGATGAGAAACAGACTCTTGGGTGAACGATCCTTTCCTTACCCGGGATTTTGTCTCAGTCCCTGGACAGGTCTGATTCCTAGGAATTCGTTAGACTTGCAACGTTTTTAAACCCTGCCTTAAAACTATTGAAGCCAATGAGGATGGAGTATGGATTTTGTTGTTGTTGTTGTTGTTGTTGCCACCTTCTCTGGAATGCCGCCTCCAAATTATTTTTCAGCTCCATGTCTGTAAGGCTTTTGTCACTAGAGCTGGGCCTGGCTGGCTTGGGGAGCATTGAATCAGGGGCGGTGGACTCACAGACTAATCTAGGAATCTGCAGCAGTTATGTTTTCCTCCTTCCAGGGGTCAACTTGGCTCCTTGGAGTCTCCTGTTATAGTGCATGTGTGTTAGTTTTTGTTGTTGTGACAAAGTAAATACCCAAGAAAAAAATAACAAGAAGGGGTTTTTTGACTCTTAGTTTGAAAGTTTATTACATCATGGTGGGGAGGGTGTGGCAGGAACATAAGGTGGCTGGTTATATTTCATTCACTGCCAGGAAATAGAGATGAATGCTAGCACTCAGTTTGCTTTTTCCGTCAACCCAGGGCCCCAGTTCAATAAAGCGATGTTATCCACATTCAGGTGAATCTTCCTCTCTACTTAAATCTTTCTAGAAACATCTTGATGGACATACCTACAGCTATGTTTCCCTGGTGACTCTGAATCTTGTTAAATTGACAATGAATTTGGACCATTACAGTATCTTTTCAGTCTACCACAGATTTACATTTAGATTTAGATATGGGAGTAAGGAGATGGATGGCTGAATGGGTAGAGGTGCTTGACACCAAGCCTTACAACTTGATTTCATCCCCGGAACCCACGTGATGGGAGGAAATAACCAACACTTGCAAGTTGTTCTGACTTTTATACATGTGCAGTGATACATGCAATTGTGTACTCACATACAGTAAGTAAATAAAATATAATAAATTAAAAAATAGATTTAGGGGCTGGAGAGATGGCTCAGTGGTTAAGAGCACCGACTGCTCTCCCAGAGGTCCTGAGTTCAATTCCCAGCAACCACATGGTGGCTCACAACCACCTGTAATGAGATCTGGTGCCCTCTTCTGGGCCTGCAGGGACACATGCAGGCAGAATACTGTATCCATAATAAATAAATAAATCTTTAAAAAATAGATTTATATTGATATTGTTTGTTCCACTTTTCCCTTAAATTTGTAGCAGCTTATCCTCTGAGCACATCATTTACACTGCCGGATGCTTAACCTGCAGTCCTGAAGTCTAGAGCAGGGCAAGATGCCAGGCAAGAGGGTGCAGAATCATGGCACATGCCAGATACTACGAGAATTTTCAAGAGGACATTCGGAAGGTTTGGCCTGCTTTGGCTGACTTTTCAGTGTCTTCAAATAATCTTTAAAAAAGGATTTTGTTAACTTTTTGTAGGCAGTTTTATAAGAAAGAATGAAAAGAATAACAGAAACCCTTCAGAGGCTCGTGACTCTAGGTCCAAAGAACCAGAGCTATATGACTCCAAACCCCTATGTCTTGCAAAATTTTCATGGTTTGAGGGTACATGGCCACAGGTGCAGCTTGCAGCTATGGCAGTAGGAGCTTCCTTGGGCAGAGAACAAGAAATGCTAGTGTTCAACTCAGCAGCCTTTTCTCCTTCTTTATACTTTATTCATCAATGCTACAGCCCATGAGATGGTGCCCTCTACATTCAGGATAGGTCTTCTTCCCTCAGTGAATCCTCAGGAAAGGTCCTTGCAGACTCAACCAGAGGTATGCTTCACTGATGCCTTAGGTATTTCTCTTTGTTCATGTAGTCCCTTGTGCACCTGCAGTGACCATCCAGGCCTGACACATGCTTCATTGATATTTGGTGTCCCTTCTTTTTCCTCTCTTTTTCTTTCTTCTCATCTTAGGGAGACTCTTGGACTAGCCTATGGACTAGTCCACACCAGTGGGTGTGCAGAGTGGGCATTGGTGCAGGAGAGGAACAGTATTAGTGACACCTGCAACTGCAGTGCCATGGTTCTGTCGAGCTGGCATACTGTATCCCTGCACATCCCTGTATTTCGATTGCCACCATTCATTCACTAGGTGTCACTGATGTATTTGATTTGCTTTACTCTTAAGAAAAGAAATTTCTCATTTGTATGGTCTGCTTTCTACAGGGTGCTTTAGTAGGCCATTGGCTTCAGATCACATGCTGCACTGAAAAACTGCCTCTGAATAAAGTTATCATAACTCTTGGAAACATGGGTTTGCATATATGCGACCAACTTACTTTTTTTCCCTTTTTTATTTAAGAATTTTTTAAAATCATTTTACATACCAACCACAGATCTCCCTCTCATCCCTCCTCCCACTCCCCCCCAGCTTCCCCCTGTCTTGATCAACCCCCCCATCCCCTCCTACAAAAGGGTTGGGGCTCCCATAGGGAGTCAGCAAAACCTGGTACATTCAGTTAAGGCAGGACCAAGAGCCTCCCCTCTGCATGAAGGCTGAGCAAGATGTCCCACCATAGGAAATGGGTTCCAGAAAGTCAGCTCATACACCAAGGATAAATCCTGATCCCACTGCCGGGGGCCCCTCTGGCAGACCAAGCTACACAGCTGTCTCTTGTATGTAGAGGGCCTAGTCCAGTCTCATGCAGTTCCACAGCTGTTGGTCTAAAGTTTGTGAGGCGAGCAACTTACTTTAAATATTGGACCAAGGGAAGGATCTGGGAGGAGTTGGGAGAATTGAAAACCATGGTCAAAATATATGAAAAAAAATTTTAATTAAGGGAAAAAAAAGTTGGGCCAAATTAAGCATTACCGGTTTTGAAGAGATAATTGTTATTGCTAAAGAAAGGCAAAATTTTTGCTTAAGAAGATCTTTTATCAGTATTCCGTTTGAAAGGTGACAATACAAGTCATTATCAAAGTCAGTAGAAAAGAAAGCATCTTTTTAGAGAAGGGGGAGGGGCGATGAGAGAGGTCTGTTTTTAGAAGTGAAGTTTACATGTAAAAAATAGAAATAGGCCTGGAGCAGATGGTCTGAGAATCTCACCAGCATTGTAGCAGAGACTTGACAGAATATACTCAAGATAAATCCTGGTGTTTAAAAACTTACCTCGGGGGCTGGGCGGTGGTGGCACATGCCTTTAATCCCAGCACTCGGGAGGCAGAGCCAGGCGGATCTCTGTGAGTTCGAGGCCAGCCTGGACTACTGAGTGAGTTCCAGGAAAGGCTCAAAGCTACACAGAGAAACCCTGTCTCGAAAAACAAAAAAACAAAAAAACAAAAAAAAAAGGTTGGGCTACCTCCTTGATGAGTTTAATGACATGCTACTATGCTTGACTATATTTTCTTGTATTTTTAAGATTAGAACAAAACAATGTTAGATTTATAATTTCTACAGTGCTTGTAGTTTCTTTAGGAATTGTATCTACATCTTTTTCTTGATTAACTAAAACTTTGTTCCTGTATAACAAATAGTGGCTTTTATTTTATTTTTTATTGTGTGTGTTTCTGCATGTGAATGTGGCCGTATGAGTACTGGTACCTGGAGGCCAGAGGGACCAGTTCACCCTGAAGCTGGAATTATAGGTGCTTGTGAGCCACCTAACTTAGATGTTGGGATCTGAACTTGGGTCTTCTAGAACAGTAATTGCTTCTAACTGCTGAGCCATCTCTCCAGCCCTGTTGTTGTTATTATTTTCTACTTATTTGGTTTTTTTCGAGACAGTTTCCTCTGTGTAGCCCTGGCTGTTCTGGATCTCACTCTGTAGACCAGGCTGGCCTCAAACTGAGAGATCCACATTTCTGCCTCCTGAGTGCTGGGATTAAAGGTGTGAGCTGCCACCATCCAACTAAGTCCTGTTATTATTATTATTTTAATTATTATTATTATTATTATTATTATTATTATTATTATTATCATTATCATTATTTTGGTTTTTCGAGACAGAGTTTCTCTGTGTAGTTTTGGTGCCTGTCCTGGATCTCGATCTGTAGACCAGGCTGGCCTCGGAACTCACAGAGATCTGCCTGGCTCTGCCTCCTGAGTGCTGGGATTAAAGGTGTGAGCTGCCACCATCCAACTAAG
>CABHPH010131760.1:57640-84062 GCA_902168325.1 Peromyscus nudipes | reverse complement strand
GTCTGTGTCCTGGAGACATGTGTGCTAACCACTGACACTGTCCACTAAGTCCGTGTCCTGGAGACATGTGCCTGGGTATAGAAGAGTTGATGGGAGCTAGTGTACCAGTCATGCTGGACTTCCTCATTCCCTAAGGCAAAGCCCTAACTGAGCATGAATCTGTGTTTTGCTTTGTTGAGATGGAGTTTTGCTAAGCAGCCCAGGCTGGCCTTAGACTTTCTATCCTCCTGCTTTAGCCTACAATGCTGGTTTTACAGGTGTGTGCCACTGTTCCCAGCCAAACACTCGTTCCTTAGTGCAACATTCAATACTTACGTGCATGGGTGTGTATCTGTGTGTGAGTACATGCACGTAAGTGCAGGTGTCTGTAGAGGCCAGAGATGCCAGATTCCCCTGGAGCTAGAGTTACAGAAGACCGTGAGCTGCCTGACGTGGGGGCTGGGAATTGAACTCAGTCCCTTGGAAGGGCAGTATGTGCTCTTAACCACTGAGCCATCTCTCCAGCCCACTTCAATACTAGTAAGCACCAGCCATTTCCATCTAAGCTCTCTCCCGAGGATCGACCATTAACAAACTATTTCAGTTTCTGCGGCATTTTATTCTTTGTGTCTTTTCTCTAACAGCTACACCTAGGCATGCACCAGGGCCACAGTCCCCTGTTGCTACCCATAGCTTGCTGTGATGGTTAGTTTGTCAGCTTGACACAATCTGGGATTACCTGGGAATAGCATCTAAATAGGAGACTGTCTACACTGGGTTGGCCTGAGGGTCTATCTGTTGTACATCTATGTACATCTACATTATTTGGTGTAGGAAGACCCAGCCCACTGTGGGCAGCACCACTCCCTAGGCAGGGGTCCTGAACTCTGTAAGAGTAGAGAAGGCAAGTTGGGCATAAGCAAGCAGGCAAATGAGCATGCGTGCATTCATTTCTCTCTGCTCTCAACTGGTCACGTGACGTGACCAGCAGTCTCAAGTTCTGGCCACCTTGACTTCCCCACAGTAATGGGCTATAAAGCTGAATTTGTGAGCTAAGATAAATCCCTTCTTCCTGAAGTTGCCTTTGTCCAGACATTTTCGTACAGCAACAGAAATGAACTAAGACACACCTCACAACGTCCAACACCCAGCGCCTCTACTTATTGTCCTCTCTGTGTTGCCTCAGCAACTCTGCCTTTCTCGCTCCACCTGTAGGGATGGCCACCTCCACACCCAGGACTGGACCTTCCTCCAAGACTCCAGAGCCACTGAGCCTCTCCCAAGGTGGCTCCCGGCCTCTCACACTTGGCCCCTCTCTCCTGGGGTTAGACGGTACTACCCACCAGCACCCAAGCCGTACACCTGGCTACCCACCAGCACCCAAGCTGCACACCTGGCTACCCACCAGCACCCAAGCCGTACACCTGGCTACCCACCAGCACCCAAGCTGCACACCTGGCTACCCACCAGCACCCAAACCGTACACCTGGTTACCCACCAGCACCCAAGCCGCACACCTGGCTACCCACCAGCACCCAAGCCGCACACCTGGCATCCACCAATGTTCCTCCTTCAGTGTCTGCCCGTGTTCGCCATCCCCAAGTCAAGTGTGGCTGAGCCGCTTCTGACACCTCCTTTCCATCCATCCATCGCTGGCTGCTTGTGAGTCTGCAGCAGCCTCCTCCCAGGCACCCAGCCTCCTGTCCTCCCTCCCCTGCCCTACTCCATAACTGTCTCCCCACCACGGACCTCTTCAATCCCTCCTGACCCCTGCCTCTCTTCAGTGCGAAGGCAGAGATGTGCTTCAAGCCCAGATCACTTGATTCCTTGTCCTGGCACCTTCAGCCACTCAGATAACAACTTTTTTTTTTTTTTTGCAAGTGTGGACTTCCTAGTTCCCCCATGCTGACCAGGGTCCCTCTGCAGAGTCTCCACTGTACCCTGTCCCTCCACATCACACACTTGACCCTGGCATCAGGACATAGGCCTTGGCAGTCTGTCAGAACCAGGAAGATCCCACATCTGCCTCCTGCTGTAGAAAGGCCCTGGGCACCATCTGCCCTCACTGATAATCCTAACCACAGTGACATGAGGCACGTGACGAGGATAGGGGGTGACATGCAGGTCCCAGCGCTGGGGGCAGAGACTAGTTTTTATTTTCAAGGGAGCATAAAATGCAGTGTGTACTGGGCCCTGCCACTGTTCTCATCACGGAACTAGTAAGTGTCCTGATGAGGCTGGAGAGATGTCTCAGAGGTTAAGATCACCAAGGTTGTATTTTCAGAACCTACATGGTGACTCACAACATCTGTAACTCCAGTTCCAAGGGATCCAGTGCCCTCTTACGGCCTCTGCAGACATGTGGAGCACAGACATACATTCAGGCAAAACACTCATAAAATAATTTTAAAAAGGAGGAGGAGAAGGAATAAGAAGAAGAAGAAGGAGAAGGAGAAGGAAGGAGAAGGAGAAGGAGAAGTGGTGCTCTGGCTTGTGGCCAGGTCCAATAATCTGAGTTTAACTCAGGACTCACAGCTATGAATGAGAGGACTGACTTCCGCAAGTTGTCCTCTGACCTCCACAATGCTTCATGATAGATGAATACCAACACATACGAATTTCCACACACAATAAATAAACAAGTGTAATAATGAAAGAAGAGCTCTGGTGAGCATCGCTCTGCCAGCCAGGTGCCATTATAAGCTTACTTCATTCTCCTGGTGGCCCTGAACATTTCACAGAAGAAGAGAGGGGGACATGCAGAGGCTGAGGCACCCACCGTAAGCAACAGAGCTCGGCCCATTTCCACATTGTTCAACATCAAGAGAGAGCTCCCACCTTCCTTCCCTGACCCCTGTCATCAGCCGGGGGTTGCCGTGGTTTGAGTCTCAGATGTCCTGAACAGGCTTGCGCCCTGAAGGCTCATTCTCTAGCAGGGAGACTGTTTGGGGGAGGCTACAGAATCTCCAGGGACCTAGTTGCCAGAAGTAAAGCACAGTATGTTACTCCACCCGTTCCCTGTCTTGCACTCTGCTTTTTGGGTCTGTGTGATGAGAATAGCCTCTGCCACCCATTTCTGCAGGTGTGAGCTGGGTAAGCTTCTCTGACATGCCCTCCCTCCCACCACGGATGGACTGAAACTATGGACCGAATCAAGCCTTTCCTCCCTGAGGTTGTCGAGGACATAGTTTTGGTGTCCATGATGCTAAAGGAACCAACAGACAGGGCTACATGGTTAGTTCCTGATACTTTGATGGTTTCAAGTCCTTCTACTCACCCTCACTTCTAAATGTACATATATATCACCAAAAAGTCCACCCCACCCCACCCCCATCCCCCCGCTGGAGAATCATATCCCCAAAAGAATCATGGCACATGCTCTCTTCTTAGCTTCATGAGATCGCCCCTTCTTGGATGTCTTTATAAAAATTGCTCCTCAGCCATTAGGAGGGAAGCCCCATCTGCCCAGGATCCCGGGCTGCCGTGCATGCGTCAGGCTCTCACTAAATGCTGAAAGCCGGACCAATGAAATCAATAGTACAGCAGGGACACAGGGCTTCAGCTCAGGTGGGGGGACACACAAACACTGTCTGATGCCAGGAGCTCACACGCCTCCCTGCATCTCCAGTTATTCAAGCCTGCCCAGCCCTGTGGGAATGCCCGTCTGTCCCAGGTCCCTTCTAGACCCTTCACAGGTTCCTCCTCTGTTCTCTCTCCCTCAGAGTCATCCAGCACATAGCCAAGTCACCATCTCCCAGTCTGCCTCCAGCTGGTCTGGTCACACCAGCCTCATGAGCTTGCTCTTGGGTCCAGTGGGAGCCTTTGCTCCACTTGTTATGCCTGGCATTGACATCTCCTCCTACAAGTCTCAGCTTGGATGTCCTCTACACCAGGATGCCACCTGGCCTTCCATGGCAGCAAGAAGACCCTTCTCTGTCCTCTGTGACCAATCCTATGACCTTTGCCATAGCACTTACCAAAACTCTGAGATCAAGATTACTGTTGACGCCTTTACACAGAACGGTCACTGAACTCAGGAGCCACAAAACAGAGGCCAGAACTTAACCACCTCAGGTTCCCATCTCCCTCTCTGGTTGCAAGCTCTCGGGGTGAGCATGGGGGTCATCCATATCCACATAAGCAGTCCCCAGGCCCTTGCATACTACCTGGCCCAAAAAAGTTAAATGTGAAACCAACAGGCTCCTCAACTCCCTCCCGGCCTTCTCCCTTTTCTCTGGGCTCCTCCATCCACTAGCCCACAGACACTTCTCTGCCCACAGATCCCCTCTCTGTCCTCCAGCCCTAAAAAAGGCACCTCAACTTCAGTGTTAACTCAGGCACACAGAAGCCAGAGCCAAGACACAGGGCCAGCTGACTCCACCAGGCAGCCGGACACTGTCACCTGTACTAAGCCCCAGCTATGAGCCAGGCCCGTGACGCTGGACAGGGAGGTGGGCGGGTCCTCTGGTCCCCAGCTCAGAAGAAACCAAAGACCATCAGCTGGCAGATGAACTCAATGAATTCTGGGACACATCAAGACAGGGTTCAAGGGGAGCAGAAGAGAGGTGGGGAGCCTGGTGCCAGCAGGAATCTGAGGTCAGCCCAGACCTACAGACCTACTGACCCACACTATAGGGTCTATTTCTTCATCTGAAAAAAGGGCCCAGTACTGTAACTATAAAAATACATTATAATGGGATGCAATACATGTAAAAACATTCAGCTTAGGTCAAGGCTATCTATGTACAATAAATATAACAAGCTGAGTTAAACATTTAGACAGCAAAACACCCTCGTGTATCATAAATCACACAAAAAAATGGATCTAAGCACATTTTCCTTTTTTTTTTTTTTTTTTGGCCACTGAAGATACAGATATAGAAACCTCCAGTGGGAGACTTAATTTTCTTTCTTTCTTTTTTTTTTAATTTAAGAAACTGCTGCATTCAAATCTAGGCTTTTCCATAGGAATCTTCTAGAAAAAAATTGCTTCTGATTTTAATATAAAAATGATTCCTGCATTTGAGAGGCAGAAGCAGGAGGATCTCTGTGAGTTTGAGGCCAGCATGGTCTGTGTAGAAAGTCTCCAGGCCAGCCACAGAGTCTAAAAAAACAGTGACTCCTGTACAACAGGACCAGGGCTTCAATGCACAAAGAGGACATAAAACATAACCTGGGCCTCTGTTATGCTTCCTGACCGCTGAGGCACTCTCAGCACCGAGCCTCAGTGACCGGTGTCCTTCCCACTTGGTTCGCATCCCATCTGGGGTGAATCAGCCTCTCTACTAACATTCCAACTAAACACACTTCACGACATGTGCTGCTGGAGGACTTTTCCAAGGCCAAATTTCAAGGGTGGGAGGAAATGATGTCTCCAAATATCAGAGTCACCCAGGCCTGCAATGTAAACTTTAGAAATGCCTGCTCAGGTGGCAGAGGGTTATCCAAATATTTTTCAGAAGTATTTCAAACAGCAGAAGGATCTATGGCCACTTTATCAGCAGCCTTCTCAGATCCCTTCAGACCCTGGCCCTACAGAAGTCTTGGTTCACAGCAACACAAGACATTAAGACATTCCAGACGCTGCGTCTCAGAGGGAAAGTGCCAGGTGTGGGATGAGGTTCAGAGAACCGCAATATCCTTCACTTTCACTGGGCTGCAAGGAACCACTGACATAAGTGTTTTTCACACTGTGTGGTTTCTTTCCTTCTGTCTTAGTCCACGCCTGCTCTCAGTACATGCTCAGTAAACACGTGGAAAAAAGGAACTGACGGCCCACAGTATGCATCATGGTGTGAAAATTGGCTCCCAGAGAGCCAAACTTTCAGTCAAAGTCACACAGTTGAAGAAGGAACTAGAGCCAGACTCTATCCCCTTCCCTGGCCCCCACACTCCTAGCTTGATATTCACTGTTCCCTTTGCCAGATACCAAGTGGGGCATGGTTTGTGCCACAGTCATGTGGAGCACTTGGGTAGTCTGGTCTCCACAGAACCCAGGCCTATCCTGTCCTGCCTCTGGGGAAGAGCCGGTGCAGGAAGGTGTCTTGTCTGGCACAATGCACAGGCCAAGGTCTCCAGGAATGTGTTGAATGAGCAAACAAACAATCCAACTAAGAGACAGAGTAACCGTTTACAAAATGTTCTGCTCGCCCATCTCTCCTCTTTTTCGAATCCTGTCTCAGGATGGAGAGAGAAGCATCGCTACCCTGATTTTGTGTAGATGGGGAAGTGAAAGCCCCATGAGACTGTGAGCAGCAAGCAGGCTGCCATTCTATGCAGATGCTTCGTTTAAAAGTGGTTTGTACAGTTTGCATTCTATTCTCTGAGCTATCTGTGATTGTTTCTTAAACAAAGCTAACATCTCAGAATCTATTAAACGCTTTTAAAGTGTATTATTGAGGAAAACTGTAAGCATTCACAAAAGTAGGGAAGATGTAGTAATGATCCCCCAGGCACTCATCACCCGAATTAATTAAAAAGCCAACACTGTAAGGAAAGCCAGCTTACCCAGAAAGGACTCCCAGCAGTTGCCATCTATACTCTTCATGCCAATATGAACATTTAACATCATAAGATATTGAAGGTCAATTCTCTAGTAAGACATCTTGGATACAGAATTGGCAAGGCCTGGAGTCACCAAGAATTGGCCTGCTTAGTCACTCCACATACCTACATGGGGCCTCAGAGGCAATGGCTCCAAAATACATCTGAGTCTATATGGTCTCTTACTTTTATTCATTTCTTTAGTGCATGGTGGAATGGTGTGTGTGTGTGTGTGTGTGTGTGTGTGTGTGTGTGTGTGTATGCATGCATGTGTATGTTATTGCTCATGTGAGTGTACTCACCTATATGGGTATGGGTAGTGGCCAGAGGTTAACTCGGACTGTCTTCCTCAATTCTTACTCCTCCTTATTTACCTACTTTCATTTTTGAGGCTGGATTTCTCACTGAACCTGAAGTTCACCATTTTGACTGCACTGGCTGGCCACTGAGCCCCAGATCTGTTTGTCTCTGCCTCTGTTGCTGGGGTAACAGATACAGGCTAGAACCTGGGTCCTCATGAGCCATCTTTACTCACTGAGCCATTTCCCCAGACCCTAGATCCTCTGTATTTTAAGCTTCCAGTTTGCATTAAGAGTGCATGGTTTCTAGAAGCACTCCATGTCTGTCATCCATTCACGGTCCCCCATCCTCTCCCAGATACTTTTAGGAACCCACACTGCACTGAGACATTAAGTCTACCCAAACATGGACCCAACGTGACCTTGGGGTGGGGAAAGAGACAGATAGATATGACCAAAATTGTGGCAGTCCTTGATAGCACCCCAGAATGGAAAAGTTATGGTAAACTGTTGCAGGCCTTCCTACCCTCAGCCTGCTCCATAAGGAAGGCCAGGGGAGCCAGGGGCAGAGAGGATAAAGGTGTGGGTTGGAAAGTGAGATTATATGTGGATTTGAATCCAGTTCCATCCTTCCCTAGCTGTGCATCCTTAAGTGAGTCACCATTCTTCTCTGATTCATTCCTAAAAGAAGGTTGATAAAGCCCCCAGATACTAAATCCTCTGCAGCAGCCTATTATCTAATGCTTAACCCAGTTTCCGCAACAGCGGAAGTTCTCCATCAGCGCTGGCCACTCTAATTGGCTGTTATCCACGACCAGCTCTCACCCTGCCTGAGCAAAGCAGCAGTGCACACACCTACATGCCCAAAAGGATGTTTGGTGGGAGAGCAGGTTGTTTCGTTTTGCAGTGTTGGGCATTAAACCTGGACCCTCAAACCTGCTAGGAAGGTGCTCTACCACTGACATGTATCCTCAGCCCTATGGTGGTGGTGGTTTGAATCAAACTCTACTTGGAACATCTGTAAATTGGGAAAATAAACTAACAAACTAACAAAAGCCTTGGCTCAGCTGCTGTAGGGATATTAGCCAGGTGGTGCCAATCTTCCAGTCAGTGGGGTCAGGACAAAGACACCCCGCTATTCCCCACCTCAGCACTCTGACACACTGTCATACACTCCATGGTCCTGCAAGCCCACAGGCATGAAGGCCAGGATGTCAGAGCGAGGGCTCTGCGTGTGAGCATGCCCAGGTCTTGGCCAGCCTTACTCTGGGGCTTCTTCTGGGTGGATTGAAGGAGCCTAGAAGGGCACACAGCATGCAGTGAGCTCTTCACTAACTCAATGAAGCATCCAACCTCCAAGATCAGTCTCTTCTACATGTCTGCTGTGTAGTCTTGGAAAGGTCACCTAAGCCTACCTGATGCCCAGGCTCCCCCAGCTCCCTTTCTCATGCACAAGATGAGAGGCAGCCTTTGGGGGCAACATGGGCTCAGCCCTTTCCTATACCGCACCCAGGGATCAGCTATGCAATTTCGCCAGTGGCTATGTATCCAACAGTGCTCTAGAGTCCGCCCATGGCCTTCCCAAGCTGGTAGGTGGCAAAGAGGAAGAGAAGGGAGTAGCTTCCTCCCTACCCAGCCTCCACTCAACAGTCTTCATCCAGGAATGGGGGAGAAATGCACTGTCCACCACCTGGCTCTGTCTCGGGATATCTGATTTCACTGTCAAACCCTGAGACTCTGTTAATAAAATTAACCTTGGATCAGGGGGTGGAGCCAGTGATAGTTGACAAGAATTAGCCATAGAGAGTATGGAGGACCTGGGAAGACAGATAAAGAGACACTCAGAAAGAAATAGGGAAGGACTTAGAGATTCTTGGGTCTTTTTGGTTTGGTACAAATAGAGAGAACTCTCTCTTGCTGGGTCTCCAGCTGGAAAGGAGGGTCAGCTGGTTGTTTCTCAGCTTCTCTGATCTAGCAGGTTTTCTCCAACATCTGACTCCTGAGTCTTTATTGGTTAAATAGAAGAACTTAGATAAAAACATCATGGCTCCCAGCACGAAGCTGAGAAGTGCTAAGGTCTGGATGAAAGTGAGAAGGTTCTACTTTACCCCCAAAATGTTCTTACTATATTTCTTATTTTGCTTCATACCCAAATGAAGTTCTAAGATTACAGCAAGAGGAGAATTAAGGGGAGAAAACTTGGAGTCTCGGCATATTAAATATAAAACTCAGGTCTGGTGTTTTAGGAAGTAAAATCAGAGATGGTAAGAAAAAGGACGGGGAGACAGGTCTTACCCCTATAATCAGCAGCACCTACAGTGTCTCACGGCCCATCTGAACCTCCCCTGAGCCCAGCTCAGCAGTCACAAGGAGATATGCCCAAGAAGAAAATAAACAGTTAAAAAGGTGCATGAAAGTGTGATCAATCCTGCTCAGCAGCTGGCATGTATGTACATACACAGCTAAACACGAGGTGAGCACAAGGCAAATGATAACATGAAAACACCAATGGTGGTGAGGTCAGTGCCAAGTCTATGTTTTCAGACCATCATAAACTATGTCATTTCTAACATTTTAAAATGTGGTAGCACACACCTATAATCCCAGAATTCAGGAAGCTGAGGAAGAAGGATTTCAAATTAAAGTCCAGCTTGGGTTATATAACAAACAAGACCTTGTTCCTAATTGATTAAGCCACCAAATCCTTCTCTTAGAATTTATTCTATGTCAAAAGAAGACTATTACATAGCACTATATGTGGACAACTGAATAAAGTTATGGATACTAATATGGAGGAGGTTTGGCAACATGGGTAAATGCCACTTACTATCAATTGGGAATAGTTCATAATTTTAAAGTCAGACCTACATAGGAGTGGACAGCACCTGCAGACAGATCAAACAGCCCAGCAGGCAGAGAATAATGAGGGATGTTGTGTCCTGTCTGGGCTTCTCTTAGGGCTTTACCACTGTTTCCCTGTCTCCCTCTTTCTCCAAGCTCTGCCTAGAAGCCGAGGCCTCTCACTTCCAGGCAGGGCTGAGCTGTGTCCTGCCCTAGCACAGCTCTGGCTGTTGCTATTTGATTTGGTTCCTAATGACACCACTGTCTCTTGAAACTGCAACTTAAAACAAACTGGCCCAAGTGTGTGTGAGGCCAGAGGCAAACTCTTCAGCAGATATTGTGACCACAGCAAGCACTACAACTGAGTGCTGGGGCCAAGGAATTTCACACTTGGACACAAATTGTGCCTCGGGCCTTCTGGAGCCTCTAAAGCAACCTAAGAATGGCTGTCTTTCTTGGAACACACTTTTCAGGGCACAGGCGCACCTGAGGTAAATTTTGTTCTTGCCCCATCTCCTTAGACCTGTGGCCACCTCTCACCCTGGTCCAGGTCTTCATACCTTTGAAAATTGCACAGATGCTCAGATGTGGCTAACTACTGGAAGAGTTCATAGATCCAAGTGGTAGTGGTCCATTCACACACTAAAATAAGTGTGTATCAGGGATGGGTGTTAACCAGGCCATCCGGATAAATGCAACAATGTGAAAACATGGGCTCTGTCTGAAAAAGACCAGGCTCCAAAGAGAAAGATGACTTCCCAGAGTTGAAATCGGGCTAACTGGAGTAGAAAGCTGTGCCAACTGCCAATGTCAATATCTATTGAGCATTGACAAAGTTCCAGGCATTGTCTTTGGACTTCTCTATGAAATATACAACTCTGTGTAGATTATACTTAAGTCATCTGTTCTCCTGACAGCCCTAGAGAAAGAAAGATGACAGCCTTCTCATGGTACAGAGCAGGGTGTGGAGTCTCAGGGTAGTTCCATGACTTACTACAGGATGGTTAGCCATGTGTGCAGCCTATGATTCTGGTTAGGTCAGTGCACGCCAGTGCTCATGCTGGGAACCAGGCAGCTTCCGGCATAATGCAGAAGGGGCCATTAGTAAATGGGAAGTGGACCCAGTACTCCAGGGGTTCTCTCTAGACTGTGATTCAAACTTGGTCTGTTCCTTCTGAAACTGTGCATGGTTACTGCCCACTGTGAAGCTTGACAAAGCTGGGAACTTAACATAGTAACTTAATCTGACTGCGATATTTAGAGGTGGGGGGGCCTTTGGGATGGTTAGGATAATGACATCAGGGGGAAAAGCCTCATCATGGAACCTTGATGGCTTTGTAAGAGACGATACTGGCTAGTTTTATGCCAACTTGATACAAGCTAGAGTCATCTGAAAGGCAGTAACCTCGACTGAGAAAATGCCTCCTTAAGATCTGACTGTAGAGCATTTTCTTTCTTTTTTTTAAGATTTATTTATTTATTATTATTATGTATATAGCATGTATGACTGCAGGCCAGAAGAGGGCACCAGATCTCATTACAGATGGTTGTGAGCCACCATGTGGTTGCTGGGAATTGAACTCTGGACCTCTGGAAGAGCAGTCAGTGCTCTTAACCTCTGAGCCATCTCTCCAGCCCGAGCATTTTCTTAATTAGCGACTGATGGGGAGGGCCCAGAACATGCGAGTGGAGCCATCCCTGGACTGGCTGAGCAAGCCAGTAAGCAGCACTCCTCCATGGCCTCTGCACCAGCTCCCGAATCCAGGTTCCTGCCCTGTTTGAGTTCCTACCCTGACTTCCTTCAGTGATGGACTATAATGTGGAATGTCACCCAAATAAACCCTTCCCTCTTCAACTTGCTTTGGGTCATGGTGTTTCATCGTAGCAATAGTAACTCTAACTGAACTATGGAAGCTCAATCACTGTCCCCTAACATGTGATGAAGACCGTGTACCCACGTGGAGTCACTTGCCTTCCAACCAGAACTGAGGTCTAAAATAAAAACTCATTTTTAAATAAGTCACCCAGTTTGGGGTATTGTGTTATTAACCACCAAAAACAGATTACACGGTGTGATGACTGGCACACTGGTGTCCCGTGAGCTGCTGTCTCCAGGGATAAATGAACTTTGGCCTTAGTGCTGAAGATCCAGCCTTAGCCTCTGAAGGTTTCTCAAGGCCTCGGTGAACACACCAGTTTAGTCTGAGAGCAGCCTGAGAAACTTCAGTGAGACACCTCCCCCAGCTCTAAACAAAAAGAGATAGCTAGAAGGAAATACACTAACATACTAATGTGCTGGCACATTAAGAAGAGTACGCCCAGTCTGGACGCAGAGGCAGGAGGATCTCTGTGAGTTTGAGGCCAGTCTGCTCTACACAGTGAGTTCCAGGTCAGCTAGGGCTACATAGTGAGACCCTGGATCACCCCACCACCACCACCACCGAGTAGTTACCTCTACATAGTGAAATGGATTTTTTTCTTATACTTCTTTCATTTTCAACAGATTGTATTGTTTTTCTTCCACAATGAGAGTAGAACCAATAAACAATTCTTTCAACACTGAATCAACAGAGGCAAGAGCAATAGCTTACAGACAAGGATGACATCCAAAAGGTCTGTTTCCAAGTACCCGATACTGTCTAAAGATGGGGCCTTGCTGTTTAGATTTCAGCCGCTCCAGAGCCCTCCAAATAACCCTCCCAGCCGACACCTGCCTTCTGAGCAACTGCTGCCCCTGCTCTCCCTTGCCCCATGATCAGTCCCCTTCCTCCCTGTCTGTGTCCCGGCCTCCTCCGACTTCTGGCTACCTTCTGTGGACCACCTATTTTACACCCAGCTCTAGGATAGCTTTCATTCTGGGTGGCCTCTGAGCTGAGGTTATGAGAACAAATTACTTGCCCAGGACCACCCAGCTAGGGGGCAGCATAGCTGGAATTCTCAGCTCAAGTCCAAAGTTCATCTTACTGGTCAGCTCTAAAACACAGGCATGTAGGGATTACAGCGATACCGTCTGGGCCTGGTGAGGTGGGGTCTGGGTGTTATTGGATGCAAACGTATTTGTGTGTATATGCATATGATTGTGTTTTGGAGAGGAGAGGGAATATGTTCATAAGATGTTATTCATAATCCAAGGGTAGATATCAGCACATGGAACTAGTTCAGGTTTTTTTCAAAGAATCATAGAAACTGAATTTAAAAGTTTAAAAAAAAAAAGACGGACTTAGAGGAGAAGGTGGGAAAGGCTGACCCTGGAGTGCTTTGGGATGGAGGCAGACCTGTGTAGATTCCAGACTCTGGTCCTTGCTCTCAGAATCCTGAAAGTTCAAAGTCAGGTGGAGCCTCAGGGTGATGTTGTTGAATCTTTGGCTCTATGTGGAAATTCCTGCCACACCCGGAAGCCAGCTAAGTTCAGTATCTCCAGTCCTTGTCTTAGGGTGACGTCAGCAGCTCCACCCATAGCCATCGCCCCGGTGGTCTTTTTCCATCCTCTACAGAGGGAAGTACGTCTTTCCTTTCACCCAGAAATGTTCCTGTAGCCATGGAAATATCTGCAGCTGATGACGATAAAACACCCAACTCAACAGCCAGGAACTGTCTCCTACCCTCTGGCTCCTCCTCTCTGGCTCTGCCCAGTCCTACAGGGAGTAAAATGGCTGCTACAGAGCCACATTCCATGTAGATTCTGTAAATGTCCAGAGGAAGAAGACAGTGTTTCTTCCCAGACACCCCAGAAAACCTCAACGTACTTTTCACTGGGTGAAACTAGATCACATCACTCTACAGCTGGACTCAGTCATGGAGAAAGACAATGGAGCTCCTGGAACAGGCTCAGATGGACTTGGCTCTTACCCCTGAGCTGGAGATGGAGTCATCTCTCATGAGGATGAATCAAACCAGGGTCCTTTTCAGCAAAGAATAAGAAGACATGGATACGGAGCAAGTCTCGGTTTGCAGAGTGGAAGTTATCTCCTCAAACTGATGGTGGCTACTGTTTCCCATGATCCATTCCATCTTCTGTGGCCAGAACACCTGCTCTGATTCAGAGGAATCATCTCCCAGTGAAACCACATCAAGGCTGTCCTCTGCAGGTTGAGTGATCAGCATCTCCAGTGAGTCTATATGCTGTCTGCATCCTTCTACTGTGTGTGTGTGTGTGTGTGTGTGTGTGTGTGTGTGTGTGTGTGTGTGTGTGTCATATGCATACATGTGACGCAGAATCCAGAAGAGCATGTCAGATTCCCTGGAGCTGGAATTACTGGAGGTTGTGAGCTGCCTGACACTAAGTGTGGGAACTGAATTCGGGTCCTCTAAAAGAGCTCTTAACCTCAGTCTCCACCTACCCCTCAGGCATTTTCTGGATAAAGCACCAGCAGGTCTGACTTTCTCATCTATCTTGGGATGTTATAAGAATGTTTATTTGACATTATATCATGGAGTTTAAAGGTGACGTACAATAGTCACTAAGTTCCTCGGGTGTCACAGGCACCATGCTGGGCTCCCAACAGCACAGCCTCCTCCGTCACCATGTTCCCAGTGACACACGGAAAGCAACACGGGCCGTCCCTACTTCACCCCAACAATTACTTCTCTTCAGCTCCACTGTCCTCCAGCAGGGTGTTTTCATTTGGTCTCCCTGGCTCTAGTACCAATCCCTTACTCACAACCCCACCTCTTTTTTAAAATCCTGCTGCCAAAGTGTCTTTTAATAAGATGCAAATCCAATCGCGGCTTGTTCCCACTTTGTCTTGACTTCCTCCTCATGCTTCCCGGATGCAGCCATAATGACGCCAGCCTTCTCAGCATCTAAAGGTCTGTGCCAACCCATGACCTTCCTTCCCACCTACAGCCTCCGCATCTCATGTGCTTCCATTTTCACATTGCCTGGAAACCACCTCTTATCCATGGGGGTGGTTTTGTGTGCAGGAGGAGGAACAGGTGTGCCCAAATGTGGGGACGAGAAGGCAGCCTTGGAAGTTGTTCCTCAGGTACCATAAACTTTTGTGTATGTTTTTTGTTTGTTTGTTTTTGTTGTTGTTGGGGTTTTTGCAGAGGAGGGTCTTGAGACAGGTTCTCTCACTGGCCTGAAGTTCACCAAGTAGGCTAAGCTGGCTTACTACAGAGCCCCAGTGAGCACCAGCCTTAGGCTCCCTAGCACTGGGGTTACATACACCCACCACTGCCCTGGCTTCTTTGCTTTGTTTGCTTTTTACATGGGTTCTGGGGATCAAACTCATGTTCCTGTGCCTAGTGGCAAGCTACAAGTACTTTGCTAGCAAAAGTATCTCCTAGTCCCCATGATCTTTTTTTTTCCTCCAAAACTTTCTTTTGTTCTGCAAATTTTAGCCAGTGTCACTGGCTCCCTTGCAGAAGTCTTCTCTGGGAGTTGTTCATCCTTGTCCCTGCACCCATCAAAGCCAGGCTTCTCCATCTAGAGCACATCTCTTTTTCTTCTCAGCGTTGATTTCTTTATCTGTGTCTCTGACACTCAACTGTCACCATCTCAGGGACAATAACTGCATCATGTCACCTCTAACACAGTGTTTGGCAGGTGGAGATGCATGAAGTATTGTTGAGACGGTGACAGAGATGACAGAGTGTGGAGACAAACATCCTGTTTAGGGTGGATGACACCACCAACTCCACAGTCATCTGGAACTTGTGCCTGGTGGGAAACTGCAGTTTCAGAATGCATCTGTTTTCTTCTTTCTCCTGGCACATGTGAGCCAAGGGAGGATAAGTAACTGTAACTAGTTGTCTTAGTCAGGGATTCTATTGCTGTGACGAAACACCATGACCAAAAGCAAGCTGGGGAGGAAAGGGTTTATTTGACTTACACTTCACATCACTGTCCATCACTGAAGGAAGTCAGGGCAGGAACTCAAACAAGGCAGGAACCTGGAGGCAGGAGCTGATGCAGAGGCCGTGGAGTGGTGCTGTTTACTGGCTTGCTCATCATGGGTTGCTCAGCCTGCTTTCTTACAGAACCCAGGACCACCAGCCCAGGAATGGCAACACCCACAATCGGCTGGGCCTCCCCCATCAATCACTAAGAAAATGCCCTGAAACAGCCAGATCTTATGGAGGCATTTTCTCAGTTGAGGTTCTCTCCTTTCAGATGACTATAGCTTGTGTCAAGTTGACATAAAACTATCCAGGACACACTGTTTTATAAAATGAACTTATTTGGACCAGCAAGATGGTTCATCAAGTAAAGGTGCTTGCTTACCGCTGCACCTACAATCTGAGTTTGATCCAAAACCAACTCCCCAAGTTGTCCTCTGACTTACACATGTGCACACACACACACAGACACACAGACACACAGACACACACAGACACACACACACAGACACACACACACCACAAAAACAAGTAAATGTAAAATAAAAACAATGAACTGTTTTCTAATTATGCCAGTGAAAACTACCATTGTTCAGTGACAACAGCAAAATAACAGCAAGTTCAAAGAAGAGGCTAAGACTCACTGTGAATAAACCCCCCGGGTGGCACAGTGGCCCTGCAGACCTCATTCCCACGCACATTATTACATTTGTCTTGGGGATGTGACATGATCTTGTCTTCCCATGACCACAGGGTACCAGCTTCCCAGAATCAGGGTGGAGCTGCCTCCTGCAGGGTAGGGCTGGAGGACCCTCCATGAGGGATCCTGGCCCAGGACAAACCCATGACTGGCCACTGGCCCAACTTGAAGCTCTACCTCCAAGCAGATACAAAGAGGCCATTTTCCTCTCCCTCATGTACGGAATGTGCTCTGAACTGAGAATTTTTCTGGGTTTATGAAATTCAACTCAGTAGGAAAAGACCATCTGAGGTTTTCCAAGAAATTCAGGCTTAAGAACAGCATAGATGAAAGCTTTATTTCCATCCAACATCACCATGAATTATGAAAGCCATTGTCTGGAAGCTGAGGAAACAGCGGGCTTTTGTGGGAGAAAGAAGGTCATGGGTGAGATGTAGATGCTGACGGGACCTCTGCGTTCCAGGAGGGGCTCAGCAGGGCCTCTCTCACTTCCTGCTTGTGCAGGGGAAGGCTCTGTGCTCCAAATCTGGGGCTGGGGCCACAGGACAGTTAATGTCATGAATTGCTCACTGCCAGGGATGAGTCTTACCAACCGGCAGACTTCATCATGTTGAGTTCCTTTAATTCTGTGTGTGTTAGTGCTGCTATGTATGCACATACATGTGTATGTGCGGGCACCCAGCCAGGCATGAGCATGTGGAAGCCAGAGGCTGATATCAGTTCTTCCTCGATCAACTCTCCACTTGTATTTTGAGACAGGGTCTCTCACTGAAATCACCAATTGGCCACTGAGCTCCAAGGATCCTCTGTAAACTACTATGCCAGGCTTTACTCTGTATCAGGATCCAAATTCAGATCTTCATCTTGCTCAGAGAGAACCTTACCCACTGAGATGCATCTTCTCAGCTCTTGAATGCCCTTAAAACCCACTTTAGAGAAAACTCATGGGCTTGTAATACTCTATGGCAGCAATCACTGCATACAGATGTACTTTGGTTCAGGAGCCATACAGCTAACAACCGGTGTACAGATGTGAACATTATTGCAAAATGCCATTGTGTAATGACCAACAACTGCAAAGTACTGGAAACAACACACTTGTAATTTGGAGACAAGTAGAATGTAACTGTATAGTAAGTTCACTGGCTGGAATTTTGTGTCTCCATAGAAAGTGCATAAAATCTCTGTGAACTGACATTCCTGGATTCCCAGGATACACATCATTGCATTAGTGACTTGTCTTGTGGCATCAAAATACCCAACAAAAGCAACTTGGGGAAGGAAGGTTTCACTGTGTCTCACACTCATGCAGGGTATAGTCCATTATGGTGAGAAAGTCACAGCAGAAGGAGCGAGAGGCATCTGGTCACACTGAATCCATAGTCAGGAAGCTGAGAGATAAGTGCTGGTGCTCAGCTCATGCTTTCCTTTTTATACAGTGCAGGATCCCAGCCTGAGGAATGGTGCCACCTGTGTACAGAATGGGTCTTCCCACTGGGACTAACTTAATCTCCTCGGGATTCTAGGTGCTGTCAAGTTGACAACATCAACCACCTCAATTGTTAAATAAAACAAACTGCAATTCGAGCTAACAAGGGTACTGTAATCTGGCTGATGGCTTGGAGAGCAGCCAAAATGAGTTCCTGGGTGGGCTTCGTTCCTCTCCAGGAAGGTCTCCAGGATATACTCCTACAGGCCCCAGCACCTGGCTGTAGCATCCTCCAGATATCCTGTGATGTCTGCTCCCTTCTCGAAGGCATCTAGAAGAATTCTCAGCTCCCCTGTGGCTTTAGTGGCCAAAAATAATATAAAATTCTAACCCAGATTGTCATTTTCTTCCCAGTGATTCAATCGGCTTGGCCTGGCTCATGGGAATACCTTTTTTTTTTAATCATGTTTTTCTTCAAAACATCTCTCTTGCTAGGAGCAAGGAGCACTGTTCATGTATCTGTGGCTCAAATCATCTCAAATCCATTCTGGGCCTCTTCCTAACTTAATAAACTAACCATTTCATAAAAAGACTTCAACAAAATGCCAGGGATTTATAAATAAACGGTTAACATGGGCATATGCAGGACCCCCAGGGACTGCTGGGTTTGCGTCTACCAGTCATCCTCTGACAGATCTATCTATCAGGCTGACAGCCAAGCCAGGCTGTGCCAGCATGGGGGGCTGAAGAGTCCTGAGGCTGGAAGCCTGTGTCTGCTGTGGCTTTCACCTGATCATGACCTTCAGATGGTCAGATAGACAAGACAGGGCTGAAGGCCCCCGAGGGCTGAACAGGAAGGTCTCAGTCTGGTTCTAACAGGCTGCTGAACCTCTAGAGTGCCTTCTTTCCTGACTGTAGGGAACCTGGCCCAGGCAATGCAGGCCCTGGGAGGAGGAGGCAGCAAGGTTAATATGAGGACAAGGACCTGTGACCCCAGGATGCACAGGGCTGCATATTGAGAAACTGACTCCCCTCTTTGGTGTCCTTGGTTCAGATGCTGTGACAATTCTCTGTCCCTCTTCACACTGGGAAGGGACTAGCAGCCTCATTCTGGCAGAGAACCTCTCCTCAGGTAGGGCAAACAAGAGGAAACACACACACACACACACACACACACACACACACACACAGAGTCCCTGTGGTGGTTTGAACAAAAATGACCCCTCCCATAGGCCCATAGGGAGTGGCACAATTAGGAGGTATGGCCTTGTAGGTGTGGGTGTGGCCTTGTTGGAGGAAGTATGTCACTGGGGTGGGCTGTGAGGTTTTGAGTGCTCAAGCCAGGCCCAGTGTCTCACTGTCTTCCTACTGTCTGCAGTCCATATGTAGAACTCTCAGCTACCTCTCCAGCACCATGTGTCACCATGCTCCCTGACATGATGACAACAGACTGAACCTCTGAACTGTAAGCCAGCCCCAATTAAATGCTTTCCATTATAAGAGCTGCCATGGTCATGGCATCTCTCTACAGCAATAGAAACCCTAACTAAGACAGTCATCCTAGTTGTCCTCACACCTACCTCGGCCAGGGCAGGTCCACATTCCTGCCACAGATAGTCTAGGTGGAGCACAGTCCTTAGAATCATATTAGTCTGCAGAGATCCACAGCAAAGGAGGAGAGGCTGTTAGGAACCTTTGCTCTTTGTCAGTGAGGCCACAGGAAGACTCTTCTGTCTCCGAAGCCCAGGCTTCCCTCCCTGTCCAGACATCCAGGCTTCCCTCCCTGTCTGGACTTCCTGGCTTCTCCACAGGTCTTTCTCTTGCTGTTCCCTCCAGACCTGTTTGCAGCTTCAGCTTTGGGTTGAACACAGCTGAGCTAGTGAACAGGCTGCCTCCCAGGCTCTAAGGTCTCTCAACTCTGCACCCCCTATTTGTACCCCTTCTAATAAAGAATAATCACCTCTTCCAATCCCCTGTCCCCTAATCTCACAAAGCAGCCTGTGAAAACATCTTGGTAATTCTTCAGAAGTTAAAAATATCAAGGATTCCCACTCTTAAGCACCTACCCAAGAAACATGAAAAAAAAATCTAACTTTGCACAAGTACTCACAACATAAACAGTGTTCACAATAGTAACAAGGTGTATACAATCCTAATGGCCATTGGCAGATGACAGGTAATCACAATAAAGTGTAGCCATACCAGAGAATATTATCCATCCGTAACAAGGAATGAAATACCAATACAGGCTACTACACAAATGAACCTTGAAAAGCAGTATGCTAGCTAAGAGAAGGACCAGACACAAAAGACCACATTTTATATGATTTCACTTACAAATCCATAGAGGCAGAAAACAAAGCAACGTTACCAGGGGCTGGATAGTAGGAATAAAAGGGATAATTAATATCACTTTCTTTGGTAGTCAATGGAAATGTTCTGAAGTTAGATAGATAGTGGTGGCTGTTGCCAAAGAGCATACAAACCTCGTGGAGTCACACACTTCCTCATGGTGAATTTTCATAGACACACATATACAGTGTGTTAGGGCTGGGTAGATGGCTCTGTTGGTAGAATATTCAACATGCAACTCCCAGAACCCATGCTTAAAAAGTCAAGTGTAAGTGGTGCAAACTATGTAATCCCAGTGTTGAGTAGTCCAAGACAAGCAGATCTGTGGGGCTCACCGGGCAGCCATTCTAGCCTAGTTGGTAAGCTCCAATTGAGAGATCCTATCTCAAAGTCACAGGGTGGATGGTGCCGGAGGAGGCCTCTCCCCATGCATGGGAACACATTTGCACCAGCACACACCTAATGTGTGCAAGTATGCCTCGACTTTCTTAAAAAACACGTTGCTGGAGCCCTCTGCATCCCTGACCCCAGCATAGCCCTGCTTGCCCAGGAAGGCTTACCTCATTTATCTCAGTATCTTTAGCTCCAAGCCTCTGCTTCCCTGACTCATCCTGCTTTGTGCTGTCCTCAGCTGCCTCAGGCCACTCTGTCCCTCTGTCCTGACCTGCAGAGCCGAGCTCTGTTCATCCCCCATATGCTCACCACACAGAGTAGACCATAAGAGGAGGTGTGGGGAGAAGGGGGTGACATCCAGACAGCCTGCATGCTAGACCTTAAGAACCCGTTCTGTAATCAGACGAGCCTACGGCACTCCCTGCACACCTTCTATAAATGCCCACTCTCTGCTCCCTTCTCAGCTGAGGAAACATTGTGTGTGTTGGGAGGGGGGGCGTGTAATCTGGTCTCTAGCATAAATACCTCTACACACTCATTGCCAGGCTACAGCCTGGGGCCACCAAAGTACCCTGAGCTTGCCCTTAGGAGCCATGTCTTCTTGCCTGGCCCATGACTCTCACTTGGGATGGTGCTATCATTAGGATCTGTCCATCTGTCCTGACCACTGCTGCCACCTATAGCCCAGATATGTACATGAGTCTGCTACGCAATCAAATGCCCATCTGAGAGGATCTGAGGCTCCATGTGGCTGGGAAGCATGCTAATTAGGTTTAGGCAATTGAGCTCAATGAATTAAAGCAAAGCAGCTATTGATTCAGTTATCAGTTCCCCTTGAGACACACTGCGCTCAATCCCAGTGCAGAGAAACAAACCAGGACTTGCAGAAGCCACTACTTGGTCTGCACAGTAATTTTCTTCTTTAGGAAAATGTAGGTTGGAGATGACATTCTCACAAGTACAGGCCCCGGCTTCCTGTGCGTAAAATTCCTTCTACTTTTCACTCAAGCTCTCCCAGAGCGCAAACCCTTCTAGAGAAACCCATAGTGCCCCAAGGTCCCTCTGCCTTGGAGTACAGCCCAAGATGTTGGGGTGAGTGTGGGGGTTTATCCTACACCCCCACATTTCCCCAGAGTACTCTTGAGTAGGAGCAGCAGGAAATATTAGTTAGAAGAGCAGAGGGGAGAGACACAGACACAAAATACAAGATAAACTCAGGAAGGCCTGGATCCTAATCCTTTGGGCCTCAACTGTCCCTGCCCTAGAGTATTTAAAGGAATGCCAAGGGGTGGATCAAAAGACCTTCCTGCAGCACAGCCGAGTGCAGACCATCTCAGACACCTGCACTCAGGCCCGTGGTCCAATCATCCTCTCTATGCAGGCCTGCTGGGTAAAGTGACTAGGAACCTGAAATGGGCTCCCACAGGTGAGACATTCCCAAGTGTGCTCAAGGGGTCTGTTTGCACACCCTGGGGAAGGATCCTAGAAAGGTGGGCAAAGTGGAGACTGAGTGAGGCCACTCTTAAGACAAATGCAGGCAGCAGTGTCCCAGGCTTAGAACAACCCAAAGCCCTCGAGGCCTTCCCCTTCCATAGATCAGAGGCCCTGCCAGTTCTGTCCCCTCCCGGGACGTGGGTGGGCTGCCCCATTGACCTTGACCGGCTCTAAGCACAGGCTCAGCCCTGAGAAAGTAAGATAAGGAAGCTGGCTGGACCCTGGCGCCCTAAGTAGTCTCTGTCTGGAGGGGCGCACCAGGCAAGCCCCAGGCGGGAGGGGGGGGGGAGGCTCAAGTCCTGATGACAGGGACCAGAACCAGAAGCCGAGGCATTAACCTCCTGAGCATTAAGTCGGGGCCACTCCGCTGGGAGCGGAAATGGCAACTGGTACAGGAAGAGAGCCGCTGAGCTATTTTAAGCCGCATAAGAGACCAGGCAGAGCCTGGGTCTGAATCACTTTCCTGGCTTGGACAGAGGGCCCTGGGGAGGATGTTTCCAGAATGAATAATTCTGAAAGGATGGGACAGCAACTGCGAAACCCCACATGGGAACTCCCACCCTGCCTGCATGTCTCCACATGGAGCGTTCTCTCTCACCAAAAGCAGTGTGCCTGTCAGTTCTCCAGGGCCCAGATATCTTGGGGGACCAAGAGTTCCCCAGAGGCACTCAGAGCTGAGAAGCTAGAGAGAGCATGGCCATCCCATTCACACTGATGCCAGCCAAGTCCAAGTCAGGCAGGCTGCTGCAGGGCCACATCTGCCCAGCCCGGGCAGCACTTACATTCCCCATCCTATTTCCCACCTTTGCGGGTGAGTTACCTTCAGTGACGTCAGCAACGGATAATGTGTGTAAGAGTATCAGGGAGAGGCTGGTCAGTGCTTTGGGTAAACAAATAGATGCTAGATTATCCCCTGGGCTGGACCAGGAGTCATGGTGAGGATAGCCATGGTTCTACCTTGAGACAATCCAGTTGGGAAGTCCCTGGGACACCCGAGTAAAGATGTACCAACAAGACTCACCTGGGGCCCACAGTGTGAGACAGGAAGTTGAAGCCAACAGGTAGAGAAGCTGACCCTGGAGACTTCACACAGGATGGAGAGGGGGCCCCATAACCAAGTCTAGGCTCCCAGTATTCCGGTGGCGGCAGCAGAAAAAGAACCCACCCCACTTGCTTCAGCCAGCAGACCAGCATCCACGGGCTGGGCTCCTGACACAACATCCTGGCTACATGGGGGCATTTGGGGAGGGATTAGCTGCAGCCTTTAGCAGACATTGGAACCCAGACCTCGAGAGGGACAATCCCAGGAAGAAGTCAGAACAACGGAGACCTGAAACTGTCTGGCTCCAAAGCCTCCCAATTTTGTCACCCAGGCTATAGCAAAGCCTTTGGTTCCTTAGAGACAGGACCTGGGATCCTAACTAGACTGGAGGACTGAGTGGGAAGAGATGCCAAGCACCTGCCACCTGAGGGCCCGGTAGCTTCTACTGGCTCCCTCCACCCCAGGCTCTCCTTCTGTTCTGCAGGGAAGCCAAGCTCTCGTGAGGTAGCAGCAGACCTGCACTGGTCCAGGTATTTCTCCGCGAACCCAAGAAGCCCAGGACAAACTTCAGATGTAATGTGAGACCCTTATGACAAGCAGAGGCTTCAGCTAGATGGCACAAATGCAGGCCTTGCACACTGGAAGCAAACACTGCTTTCCTCCTCAGAACACACAGCTTTGACCTGGGACCATCGGCAGGGGGGGCCTTGGTCAGCAGCCAGGAAACAAACTCTACCCAGCCGACACTAAGAAGAGCTGGCTGGCTCACACACTGGACAAGGGGAGAGTCTTGAAAGAACTGACTTGAAGCTCATAGTACTTGATGATGGTGGTGGTGGTGACAGCTGATGGTGGTGGTGGTGACAGCTGATGGTGGTGGTGGTGACAGTTGGTGGTGTGGTGACGATTGATGGAGAGGTCCCGATTTCACAGCCGAATGATTTGAGGCTTGAGAACGGGAAGTCCCAGGATCACATATCGCATGAGAGGGGAGCCTGAAACTTGAACTCCTGCCTGCCTGCCTGATTTCAAACTCTCTCAATTGTTCCTGCTGCTGCCTCTAGAGCCCCCAAAGCTAGAGGACTTGGGCACTTTGGGGCACAGAAGGCAGAGACTTAAAACCCTTTTCCAACCCATCATAGAGCAAGCAGCCTGCGACCCTGCAGCCCCAAGGCCTCCCTGTCCACAGTCTACGCAGGTGATTGCTGAAGAGAGGACACACTTTGAGCGCTGTGTGAGAGAGACCGGGGGACAGTGGGGTTCCTCACCGTGCCAGGAACAGAGCCAGTCTTGAACTGACACCATGTGCTGGCTCCACAGAGCCTTGGCCTAGGGTATTTGAGCGCTGTGAAGTGTTAATGTGACCTCATGGTGGTGGCGGCTGAGTGCATCCGGGTTAAGTGACCTATCCGCTCACATCTACCCAGCTCTCAGCCTTTGAGGGTCCCTGGACCTAAAGATGAGTGTCACTGCTTCCAGTTCTCAGTCCCTGTCCTTAGTGGCGCGCTCTCTCTCTCGCTCTCTCTCTCTCTCTCTCTCTCTCTCTCTCATCTACTGTAGGACACAGGCAGGTCTCATGATGGACAACTTGGAGTGCTGATTCTCACTTCCCCAACTCCTGGGCACACCTTCCTGCAGAATTGCCACTGCAGACCTTTCCCAGAGGACTGATTGCTGCCCCTTCCTCATCCTCTTCCTGAGGAAGTCACTCCATCACACCCCAAATCCCTCCTATTTACAGAAGGCCGTGTGATCAAATGGACAGCGTGGTCTCTTCTGATCTAGAGGAAGGCTTTGAAATTTAGAAACGTGTGTGTGTGTGTGTGAACTTGGAGGAGTTGGTTCTCTCCTACACTGTGGACACCTGGATCCAAACACAGGTTGCCAGTTTTGGCAGCAAGCACTTTTACCCATGGAGTCATCCTGCCAACCCTGAAGGCACTTTGCAGTCTCAGCAAAGCCCTGCTTTTAAACTACTGTCTTGCCAAGGAGATAAAACTTAAAAAGAAAATTCAATTTGACTATTAAAGCTGAGCAATGAACTCACCGATTCTTCCAGTAGAAACCTGCCCATTCCCTGAAGTACTCAGTCATTGATTCGAAGCCATGGAGCCTTGAAATGCACAGGCAATTAAAAATGCATGGGCTTTATTTTTAAAATTGTTGCCGCCACATAGGATGTTCAGGTTCTACAAGCTGGCACACGAGCTGGAGAGAGGGTTCTTGGGGTAACAGTGCTAGCTGCACAATCATGAACACCTGAGTGGCGATCCCAGCATCCCCATAAAAAGCCAGCCCTGTGTGTGAGGGGACAGAAGGATCCCTGAGGATTTCTGGCCACCAGCCTCGCTCCAGTCACAGTGAGATGTCCTGTCTCAAGGGAATAATGTAGAGAGTAAAAGAGGACACTGACATCCTCCCCTGGCCTCTACAAATGTGCACAGGTGTACACACACACACACACACACACACACACACACACACACACACGGGGGGGGGGGGGGGGCCGGGGGGACAAATGTGCACAGGTGTGTACACACATGCTACAGGCCGCAGGAATATATCATAAGAACTCAGCTGGTTATGGCAAAGTCACTACCTGGAGGGATCAGGGAATTCCTCCAGAGGAAGCCAAATCCCAAGGAGTTTTTGATGTTACTTGGCTTGTTATATATCAGCTGTATTCTGTTATGAAAATCATGTGTGCCTTCATAGTTTTTCCTATTGATTTTCCCCTAAGAAGGACTAACAGTGTAGACTGATCACTCTCTGGACATACACATTCCAGGTATTTGGAGAACAGCCTCGGGAAAGGCTTTCTCTGGAATCAGATTATCTCCCTTAGCCACTTTCAAGGACTACAGGAAACACCACCCAGGTGGGCGCCCAAGTTCCTAGGACTAACAATGATAACAGCCCACATGCAAGTCTCCTGACTTATGGTAAATTCCACAAGGAGACACCACCTAGGAGAGGTGGACGTCAAGTAATAGCTTTACACAATTTAGCTTGGACCCTCCCTTTATATACTGGGACTTCCAGGGCACAGGACGGAGAAGAGAAGAGAAGAGAAGAGAAGAGAAGAGAAGAGAAGAGAAGAGGAGACGAGACGAGACGAGACGAGAAGAGAGAATGGAAGAACTAGATGGGTAAGAACTTGAGAGGAACAAACTGAGATGGGGAAGAACTAGATTGAAGGGCTAGAAGAGAGTACTAGAGGAACGAGATGGAAGATGAGGAAGAGTCAGATGGGGAAGAACAAGATGAGGAAGAGCCAGATGAGAGAGAAGGAGATGGGAGAGGAGCTGATAGGGGAAAGAACTAGATGGATGAGAACCTAGAAGGGACAGAACTAGATGAAGGAATTAAGACAGAACCTAGAGGGGACAGCAGATAACTGTAGAGATTATCTAATCGGGCAAGAAAGGAGCTAGGCATGAGAGCAGAATAGAAGCTGTGTGGAGAGAGAACTGACACAGAATAATGAAGTGTATGAACTAAGGAGTTTC
>CABHPH010131760.1:0-57540 GCA_902168325.1 Peromyscus nudipes | reverse complement strand
ACACACACACACACACACACACACACACACACACACACACACACGCAAGGGGTGGGGGGGGTAGACAGAGACAGAGAAGCAGAGACAGATAGACATGCAGAGAGAGACTGACAGACACAGACACAGAGAGGGAGAGACAGACACACAGAGCACCTAAACTGGTACACTGGTACAGCATGGGCTTATAATCTTAGGCAGAATTTCGAACACTATTTAAAAAATGCATTTCCTTTGCACAGATTTCTTTGAGAGGAGAAGGTGGGGGCGTGGCTAGCACGACCATTTAAGGCTGCAGGAAAACATCCCACAAACTGCTGAGCAGCTGTGCCAGGATCCTGGATTGGGTTCGTGCAGCGATGGAGCTGCTGACAACCTGGACTGGGTTCAAGTTTACTTTCAATTTGATTTACTCCTGTAGCTTCAAAGCAGTGGTGGAAAGGAGAAAAAGCAGGTGAGAAGGCCTGTGTGTGTGTGTGTCTATGTCTCTGTGTGTGTGTCTGTGTGTGTGTGTGTCTGTGTGTGTGTGTGTGTCTGTGTGTGAGTGTCTGTGTGAGTGTCTGTGTGTGAGTGTCTGTGTGAGTGTTTGTGTGTGTGTCTGTGTGAGTGTCTGTGTGTCTGTGTGTGTGTCTGTGTGTGTGTGTGTGTGTGTGATGTTCCACCTTGTTACTCTGACTATAGACTGGCAAGAGATGAAAAGCAGACTGAGAGACACTGACTGAGCTGCAGACCCCTTTTGTACCATGGCATCTTTACCACCTAGGTGTTCTGGTTGCATGGCAATGGGTACCCACTGTCCTCACATTTAAGGCTATACGCAATCCTTTCCATTTTTCCCTCCCCAGAACTTTCTGTGGGCAGCTCAGGTATGGCCTGCCACACTGACAAGTGACCTAAACAATCCAAATAATAAATTATTTAAAATAGCATCATCCCAACTAATTATTGTCTGTTTCTTTGTCAAATCTGCATTCTTCTGAATATTAGGAGTCTTGGGATGGACAGAGTTCCAAGACAGACACAGCCTTGTCCTTCTCCTTCCTCCCCATCCAGTCACTCCATACTTGATTCCAAGGAACTCAACATCCACACCTCCCTAACAGAATGGACAGGGACATCTGGTGCAGGATAGGCCACCCAGAGGATCCAGGCACATGCTCAACAAAACTGCCTCTCTAGTGGGTATCTTCTGCATGGGGTTTGCACATATCCCCACCTCAGCCAGTTTCAAGCGAGTCAGAGGAGATAGGCAGAGATGCACTGTTTGATTAACCCTCCACTAATACTGTAAATACAACTGACATAATTAACTCTGAGTGCACAGATAATAAAATACACTAAATTCATCAGTGCCGAGTTTTTGTTACCAGCTTCAGTTTTAATAAAAATTCAATCAATTTTAATATTGTCTCATTAAATTTTTGATCATGATTATATTCAACAATTGCCTCACAAAATTCCTGCGAATGAACATCATTACCTGCCTTGAGTGGTTTCAACAAACACTGGGCCTGCTTCCATGGGCAAGAAAGAGGAGGTCATGCCCCTGCCACCAGACACGTTTGCATTTGCAAACAATATGTACTTCAAATATGCACATTTTGTTTATTTGTTTATTTTCGCTGATTGGTAGTAGGTTTTTGTGCCCCTAGAGGCTGGTAAGGTTGTAAAATGCAGTAGACTCCCCCAGACAGCGGCATCAGTGCCACAGCCTCAAGGGGGCGCTCTAACAGCAGCAAGTGAATTCAAGTCTCTGTGGAGACTCAGGGCTCCCAACCCTTCAAAAGGAGCTACTCCAGAATTTGTGTTAACCTGTCAGCTCATGAGGAGAGGTTCTTCATCAGAAACCATAGCAGATTAGATGGCTCTACTTGTCCCAGCCTGGCAAACAAAGACATTCTTCTGTTTCCTCCATTTTGTTGTGATCAGATATCTTAACCAAAAGCAACCTAGAAGAAGGGTTCACTTCATCTTACACTTCCAGGTCACACTCACCGAGGGAAGTCAGGGCAGGAACCTGGAGCAGCAACCACGAGGGATGCTGCTTACTAGCTCTCTCACTGCCTCATGCTCAGTTATCTTCTACAGTTCAGGCCCACAGGGTCTGGGACCTCCCACATTAGTCATTAATCAAGACGGTCTTTCACAGACGTGACCACAAACCAACGTGATCAAAGCAATTCCTCAACTAAGTACCTCCTTCCCAGGTCACTCATGATGGCGTCAAGTTGTCAATGAAAACTAAAGGCACACACATGGAACTATGATGTGGGTCAGTTGACTCCTTTCAAATGAGGCAGTCGAACATCCTTCCCCGAGTTCTCAAGCCAGTCACCATCACTCAGGGAACGCGGTTCCAAAGCCAGCACAGGCTTCCTCAGCTAGAGTTTCCCTTTGTAGCAACATTATCACCACATCATGGGGACTCCTGGGGAGGGGAGAGCTTGCAAATAGTTGCAGTGGCCATCTGCCCATACCTGGGAGAAGGCACCGTTTAGAATGAAGTGTGCCTGTGTACTCAAATCAAGCTTGAGAGTCTATGGAGAGAGAAAGAGGAACAAGCACAGACAGACTCTCTGAAGGGGATGGTGAGGACAGGGTACCTCAAGGCCACGATCTCCTCCCTCAGAGAATTATATCCCTGCCCCCTGGCCTCAGGTATGCCAGCATAAATCACTCTGCACAGGGAAATATGAGGGGAAGTGATGCCCAGTGCCTGCCCACCACCTTCTTGCTCCCCGTTAGGAGACAGGGAAGAGCTGGGGGAGAATGCCTCTGTCCTACAGTGAGCCTGGAGGTGGTTTGTTCCCAAAGCTTCTCTTAGTCTATCCTGGCCCACCAGGGATGGCAAAGGTCAACAGGGGTCACTTCAGGACAGACCGGGGGAGGACACCGTGTGGACAAAGTAGAGTGAGATCTGTGTGGCCAGGGAGGAAGAGACCTCAAGGAGAATGAGGCACGCTGGGCAATGACCTGCCATGAAAGGCTTGAGCCCTGAGTCCTCACAGCCTCTCCCCTCCCCCCGCCCCCCCACACCATCTACTCGGGGAACTGCAACAGTCCATTTGCTCCCCCCGAACATGCCAGCTTGCTATCAAGTACTTAGATGAACTGAGACTAGGTAGACGCCCAGGCTGACCACTAACTAGAGGTCAATAATTACCCGGGGTAAACTGTCTCATTCTCTCCGGGGATCAAGGTCGTCCACAGTGACTGTCTGTCCTGGGGAAACTAGGAACAGCAGTTCCTCATGAATTACTGTGGACACTGTTGTCTCCTCCACCCTCCACCACGTTGGAACTAGATCTCAGGCTTCCCTGCAAGAAGCAGGCTGTCACTCCAGAGCCGGCCTCCCAGTCTTCCTGAAGACACAAGGTCAAGGACCTCTGTGATGATTAGTTTTAATTGCACCTTAATACAACCTAGAATCCTGGTAAAAGTATCATTGAGGAACTGTTAACATTGGGTTGGTCCAGAGAGGGATTGTCTTAATTAAGTTAATTGATAGGAGAAGACTCAGTCCACTGCAGACGGCCCCATTCCCTAGGCAAGACTCAGTCCCCAGGCAGGGGGTCCTGATCAGCATCAGAGTGGAGAAACAGAGCTGAGCACAAGCAGGCAAGTGGGCCAAGCATGCTTTATTTCTCTCTGCTTCACTGTGGACGTGATGTCACTGTTTGGAGTTCCCGATTTGGCTACCCTACAGTGATGGACTGTAACCGGAATTGTGAGCCGCAGCAAACCCTCTCCTCCCCTAAGTTGCTTTTGTCACTGTATTTCACCACGGCAACGGAAAAGAAACTGGAACAGCCTCCTTGCAAGAAGTAAATCCTCACCCCTGGGCAGGACTCCCTCCCAGGACATCCTGAGGACATAACATTGAAGCCTCCCTGCAGGGAATGGGTCCCCACCCCAGAGTCTCACTCCTAACTTTCGGTTACACACACATGCACACATGCACGAGTGTGTGCACACACACATACGCACACATGCACGAGTGTGTGCACACACACATACTATTTGACCACCTGGAAAAAAACCTATGCGACCCTCTTCCAAATAATGCGTTCCCAGTGCATAATGACATGGGGTCACCAAAGAAGCTCATTTGCTGGTCAAATACTTAAAAAAATGTGCTGAGTTCTTCTTGATCAACACATTACATAATGAAAATCTAGTCGAAGTGTGTAACACCATAACTTTGAAGTTAGTATGTTGAAACATCTACTGAAGAAAGAAGAAGAGGAAGATGTTCTGGTGGAAGCTCCACCTCAACCCCCCTCCCCCATTTCTCTCTCCCCCCAAACCCGCCCTATCTCACGCCCACCAAACACGGGCTCCTCCCCCAGAGATGCTCAAGACCATTCCAAAAGGGTATTTAAACTGCCCCTCAGAAAACAGACACGTGGTTTTTCGGTCTCTCTTCCCTGTTGTCTCCTCTCTGGGGGGAGGGAAAATCATCCGAGAGTGCTTTACCCAACTAACCTGAGCTTTTTCTAATTCGGTTTGATTTGGTCTGATTTGAACTGCTGTGTCAGTGGAGAGGCTTATCGGAGTGCAGAAACTGTTCAGAAGAGTGACATAAAAACATCACTGTGACAGCTGTGATGTCCCTTGGGTGGCAGGTCACAAGCACTGCTGACTTTTTGGACTCCTTACCCTCATTCTTAGATGAAGGTCGTGCTAAATTTCAGCGACACATTCACAAAGATAAAATGTCATTTTTTTCCTTCTGCAAATCCCTGAGAATTTAACTGTAGTAAGTAAAGAGCTCTAGTAAGAGCCACTCACTCACTCACTCCCAGCTCCCAGCTGCCTTGGCCAGCTAGCTCTAGACCCCATCTGTGCTTCAGAAAACCCAGAGTATTAATGTTGCTTTGCCAGTCCTGAGCGATTCCACACCACACATGCGCAGATCTCTCCTGGTGATCTATGCTTTGTCCTTCCCAGGGGTGAAGCGATGCCTCAACGAAATGACTCAATAAAGGTTCCTCAGAGAAGCAGGGTGGGGGGGAGAGAAGGGGGAGGGGAGAGGGGTGGCAGCCAGAGCAAAGAGCCCCAGGGCCAAGGTGAAGCCGAGGATAGCCTTCCTCTGCTCACCTTCTATTCTCAAGAAGTCTCTTGCTGTGGGATCCTAGAGACGGTTTAATTGTTGCTAAAAGGACCAAATTCGAAGCACTCAGCCTCTCACGATTGTCATTCTCTCTGCTCACTCCGGCTTTTAATCAATCTCCTAGCTGTCAGCTAGACCAAGAGCCCCAGGGACAGCCTCGGGCTCTGCCTCCCCACAGAGCTGTGCCTGTGTGTGGGTCCTGGGGTCCAGTTATTAAATCTATGTCAACAGAGAAAGGATTTCTCAAAACAAGGCTCAAAACATGCAAACTGCGGAGAGAAGGCAGTCTCACTCTGACAGGTTAAAAAGAACACAGTGCTCTTCAGGTGCCACCGAGGCAATAAAAGATCAAACCAGGAGACCAGATTCATCACACCTTCATAATCAGCGACACGGAACCAGGATCCAGGATGAATACAAACACCTGCAAACCCACTTAAGCAGACAAGGCATTTCAAATCCGAGGGGCACTAGGTGCAGCCAGGGCAGTGGCATCCTCCTGACACCCCAGCCCTGTGAAGACTGAGGGGACGCATCTCAAGTTTGAGGCCAGCCTGGGCTGCAGAGTGAAACCCTGTCTCAAAAGCAAAACAAAATAAAAACAAGCCCATGGAGATAAAGAATGGCCAGGCACTCCACTCTCCACAAAGGCAGAATGAGGGCAGAATCCTTTGTGGACAGACTCGGTCTCAGCCACGACTGTAAAAAAGCAGACAGAGCCAAAAGTGAGGTGGCACTTTGTACCCACTAGATGGCCTAAATGAAGCCATGTACAGTCCCAATGGTGGCGGCAGGGCTGAGCCTCATGCATCTTGATGCAGTACTAGGGAGAGGGGACCTGATTCCGTTGTTTTGTAGAGAAAGTCAGCAATCTCTAAAAGGCTGAAAATGTGTGAGCTTTGACTCACCTGGGTGCCAGGCATCATACAAAAGGTCAAGACAGAAAAAGACAAGATGTCCCTTAAGTGGGGAATGGATAAGAAGTTGGGCACAGTCTGCACCTGGAACATCTGTAGCAGCACAAGGAATCATACTGCAGACGTATCAGCAGCAATGGATGAAGCTTGGGACTGTAAGAGTGACAGGATCTGGAGCCACTCAGGAGATGAGCTCTGGGCACACCCTGAAGGATTGCCTAGATTCGGTTTATTAAGGTGGCAAGCACCAGTTCACAGGCTGGGGTCCTGCACAGAATAACAATGAGAAAGCTGGGTGAGCATGAAGACTCACTGCTCTCTGCTTCCTGAGGACACATATGACGAGCCACCCCAGCTCCTGCAGCCCTGCCGTCCCCTCCATGATGGGCTATAGAAACTATAAGCCCAAACAAACCCTTACCTCCCTAAGTTGCTTTTAAGTGTGGCATCAATGATAAGTAACTACGAAGCAGCTCCTAAACCCAGCGCTATCAGTATGGGCGTGCATGTTCATGCTGACAATGCAAAGGGACAGAGGGAAGGAGCTGCTTCCTACAGGGGCCCAGAGGTGCCATACTCCTGTGTCCTGCTTTGTCTGCTCTGTGAGCATCATGGGGCATGTTGCCCTAAGCACAGGCCTGCTTTGCCTACACTGACTTGGAAGGAATTGCTGTTACCCACCACCAAGAGAGTTCTGCATTCTCAAGGACCAAGAAAGGTCCTGGAGACTTTGAGAGGAGAGACTCCACAGCCTTTGGAAGGGATGTCCTGCAGAGCCTCTGTGTACCACACCCCCTTTCCACCTGGAAGTCCCCCATTGCTGTTCCCCAACTGTTTTAGTTAGGGTTACTATTGCTGTGATAAAGTACTGTGACCAAAAAGTGCGTTGGGGAGGAAAGGGTTTATTTGGCTTGTACTCCCACATCACTGTTCATCACTGAAGGGAGTCAGGGCAGGCATTCAAAAACAAGGCGGGAACCTGGAGGCAGGAGCTGGAGGCCACAGAGGAGTGCTGCTTACTGGCTTGCTTCCCATGGCTTGCTTTCTTATAGAACCTAGGGCCACCAGCCCAGAGACAGCACTCCCACAATGGACTGGCTACCCAGTCAATTGCTAGTTAAGAAAATGTCGTTCTACAGGCTTGCCTACAGCCCAATTTTATGGAGGCATTATCTCAGCTGAGGCTCCTCCTCTCAGACGACTCTAGCTTGTGCCATGTTGACATAAAACTATCCAGTACGCCACCCTGTCCCTGCCATCATCAGAATGCTCCAGTCAGGTGGGGAATGGCGACTTCCAGAACACAGGCAGGGACTCCTGCCTTGCCCGGGTACTGCCCGGTGCAGCTGGCGGAGGATGAAAGGACAGTCTCAGACCTTCAGCAGATGATAGCAAGGACTAACGGAGCAAACTTAGACACGGGGCCAGTCCTGGCTGCCAGCAGAGCCTAGCACCAGGGAGAGTGCCACAGAGAGGTGGCTGTGTCTTGCTCTCTTCCTTCAGCTCAGAATTGCTGACTGGGTTCAGGCCAAAGCTGCCATCTGGCTCTCCCTTAGAACCTCCTCTTCCATGGAGGTGTTGACAGGTACATGCCCCCCTCCTTCTCTCCCTCCTACACACACACACACACACACACACACACACACACACACACACACACACTTCCTGCCCTCTGAGTCTGTCATTCCCCTTCCCTCAACAGTCCTCCACGCTGGCTATTCAATCCAGAAGCTAGGGGTCTACCTGCCGCCCCCCACAGCGTCCCCTGTGGATACCTGATCTAAACTCCACCCAAGAATCAGCCCGCTCCTACCCCAGCCTTCCCGTTCACATGGACCGATAGCCCAGCTCTGCCACCGGGGCTCAGCTTCCTCCCTGGTCTTCCTCCTTCTATGGCCCAGAGACAGCCCCGGTCCAACCCCACCTATGTGCTGCCCACCTATGAGGCAGACTCCAGGAAGAAACAATCATTTGTTCTAGACAAAGGGGGTTATAGGGAAGAAGTCTCAACTGCAGGCCTCCAGGTGAGGGCCAGGTGCAGGTGGGTCCCCAGGAGAACACCTGGGCCTGAGTGAGGGATAGGAAAGGGACAGGCAGAACAACCCCGGCTTGGTCTCACCCTGGGCTGTGGGCCCTGCAGAGTTGAGGAGGAGCACAGGGTGTTGTGACCATTTATACGGACGTTCACGTGCCTTACACATTTGTCTAGTTAGGACACAGAGCTCTTGTACACTTGGAGCAGAATCCAAGCAAGAGCTAAACCACCGTTCTCAAAGAAAAATGTCCCATCTTCATTTATAATTAAAGAAATGTAAATTTAAATCAGTGAGGTATTTTTCATCTGTCCTGACAGTGATCATCTGTATGTGATCATTTGGGTCTCCTGGGAAACTGCTAATGTCTGGCCCCTCCCCTCCCAGACACACACACACACACACACACACGCATGTACACACTCTCACACTCAACACATACAATCATATATACTTATATATTCTCTCACACTTGTACACTCCCAGTAACAAGGATCTCACAAACTTTAATCCTCACACACATTCATGAATACCAATATACAGGCACACAGTAGTATACAAATCTAACACACTCACACTTGTGTGTACTCTTTCACTCATCCACATTCATATAGGCACAGACTGACACAAACAATTGTGCACATAGACACACTCAAACTCATACACGCACTAACTCTCACACCCATACCTGAATGTACATTCAGACACTGGTACCTGCACACTAACACCCAAGCACACACATTATCACACTCACATCCAGGAATACTCTGGAACATTCATTCTCACTGACCCACACTTAGGCACACACACATACACATGCTATAACACAAGCATGCAATCATATGCATATACATACAAAGCACTTGCCATCACACTTGCTCACACACACTCATGCATACATATTCTCACACATACCATCCATGCAAACTCACAGGTCACATCCACACATGCTGTCACACCAACATGTACATATTCACACATTCTTCTGAATTCATGCATTCACACACACACACACACACACACACACACACACACACACACACACGAGGCAGCTCTGCAAACTTATGTGGAAGGTTCTAGTACATTTTTAAAAGTCATTGCTTCGGGGAAGGACCTGGGAGCTGGGGGGGGCAGACTTGATGCTCACACACACCTCCCTTTTGTATCATCTGCCTATTTGACCCGAATAAGCATTGCTTTTTAAAAAACTGAAGGTGGTAAAAAGGAGACAGGGAAGGAAAGGGAACAGGGAAGGCCCGAGAGCCACGTGGCACAGGAACTAAGACGAGGAGGGCTGTATCGCTGAGCGGATGGGACAGGGAGGCAGTGCGGCACCCTCAGTGTCCCCTGCTCAGGTCAGGCCCTGGAGCAGAGGTGGGCGGGCTGCAACCAAATCCTTCTGCACCTCCAAGCCACACCATTAAAGTACATTGTAAGAGGCATTCCAACAGGATAGGAAGAAACAGTAAGAAAAACAGCCGTGCTGTGGTGCAAACTGAAAGCCAAAGGACACACGTCCTGAGTGTGCAGTGGTCCAGTTTACCCAAACTCTCCCTGCAAAGCGGACGTACAGAGGCAGTGGGCTCGCAAAGTCCTGCCAACACCGCCCTCTGGTGGTGTATCTGGTAACTGCACGCAGCTCCACACCCTGACTGCAGTGGCTTGAAACTTAACACAACCTAATCCTGAAGTGAAAAGAAGAGCTCTGTAAATAGAGGGCACACTCAAATGCAAAAGTCTGTGCATGAGGTGCAGTTCGTGAGCTTCCTCTCGAGCAAATCTTCCCCCAGAATGAAACAGCTTCGCTTCTTCCTTCCCTAAACAATACAAAAAACTCCACAGTGCTAAAAAGGACGGAGGAGACAGCTGCATGGAAAAGCCGGTTAGCATTTGGTGAGCATCTCTCCAGACTGTTTAAGTCTGTGTGCCAGAGACACGTGAAAACTCATAGCAATAGTGCCACTGAAGTCAAGGGGCTGCAGTTTTAATTTTTTTTTCTGCCTCAATAACGCAGTGCAGACAGACACACGGCAAACACACATCATGTCGTCACTTTCAATGTTGGTTTTATTCTGCTGCTATTCCTCCTCTTTGGAGACAGGGTCTCTTTATGTAGCCCTGGCTGTCCTGGATAGAGCAGACTGGCCTCAAACTCACACAGACCCACCCGCCTCCTCTCCTGAGAGCTGGGGTTAAGGGTGTGCACCACCACCCTTTTTGCTTTTGGGTTTTGTGATGCTAGGGTCAAAACCAGAGCCTCACACATACGAGGTAAGTTCTCTACCCCTGAGCTACAGCCCCAGCCCTTACTTTAAAAAAAAATTGAGACAGAGTCTCACAAAGTGACTTGGGGCTGGCTTTGAATTTATTCTATAGCCCTCAAGAGTCTTGAACTCAAAATCCCCCTCCTCAGCCTCCTGTGCAGGTGGCATTTATAGACTTGTGCCATTACATCCAGTTGTTTTTTAATTGTAAAAGTGAACTTGTATCCACAGCAATAGTGGCATGAGGCCATCTTTCTGCTAAGGCCACCATGCGTGGAATTGGTATGATGGTATACCCCTTAATTACTTAAATTGTTGAAGAGCAAACATAAAAAAAAGGGGTTTGTAATCTCGATTAAAAACACAAGAAGGGGAACTGGTTACATGTGACATGTTGTACATGTCCAGTGGAATACTATGCAGCCATATTCCAGTTATTCACGGAAACATGCTAGAAATATCACATAATAAAACAAGGAGTCACTAAATTATAATACAGATTACCCTGAGTTAGCATACCAAAAAGATTCATGTTTCATATGTCTTATCTTTATATTATATATAAAGAAAAAATACGTACACCTGTTCCTGATGAGAAAATGTTTCTTCAAGAATACTCCAGCAACTATCTTAGGAAATGGGAATGGGAGAGTATTCTGCCTTGTATTATCATTATATATATACACATATTCATATTCATATTCTTGCCAAGCCTGTTGGTGCAGGCCTGTGATCCCAGTACTCTGGAAACTGAGACAGAAGGATCTTGAGTTTCAGGGCATTCTGAATATTTATCAAAATCCCATTTTTAAAAAAACAAACAGAATAATCTTTTCATACTATTCCAAAGCTTGTATGCACTGTGACTTACATAATTAGCCTCTGTTGATGAAAACTCGGGTGTTCCATCAGGAACTGTGGTGGTTTGAGAGAAAATGGCCCCCAAAGGGAGTAGTGTGGCCTTGTCGCAGGAAATATACCCCTTTAGAGGTGGGCTTTGAGGTCTGTCTCATATATGCTCAAGCCACGCCCTGTGTTCGGACCATTTTCTGTTGCCCGTGGGCATGTCTGCCTGCATGCCACCATGTTGCACCATGATGGTTAGGACTAAACCTCTGAAAATGCATCCCCCCCCCCCCCGAATGTTTTCCTTTATGAGAGTTGCCGTGGTCACGGTGTCTCTTCAAATAGAAACCCTGACTGAGACAGGAACAAAGCTGCCACAGTCACTGTCACTAAAATACAGGAAGAAAGGCTTACCAGACTTTCCACACCCAGGTGTCCCTTCATGCCACTTTTGGCTACACCTCTATGCCTGCTGTGCTCATTCTCGGCAGTCTGGTCTCTCCATAGCAACTGGTGTGAGCCTTTCCCTCACTGGCCCTGCTCACACCCAACCAAGGGCTCTACTACACACTGCCAATCAATCTGAATCCCACTGTGGTCTGTGAGGCTGGACCACATGGACCAGCCTCACATCTTCTTATAGTTCACACTTTCACTCTATCAAGGCCACAGTGGCTCCAGTCAGCTCTTCCAAGTACAGTCCAAGGTTAGGGCCTTTGCACCCTCTGCTCCCACTGCTAGGAACGCTGGTTCTCTCAAAAGCCAGAGGTCTCTCTCCTGTGCTTCTGCATCTCAGTGACGTATTGGGGACCCTCCCTTTCCAGACACTGCTCATCTAGCAGTTTCCCTTAATTCCACAGCCCGAGACTACATTCAACACCTACACGTGGTCCTTCAGTGGTCCACAGACTACAAACTCTCAGTAGAGTGTCTTGCCTGTTTTGTGACCACAACACCCAGGACGGGGCTTCCTGCATGATGGGTTTCTCCAAATGGCTACAAGATGAGGTCAGGTGTGTTTTAAACTGTCTTTTCCAGAGACAGCGCATTATCAAGAAACCCTGACAGAACCTTTTCAATGTAACAATTTGGGGGGAAATTTGCAAATAGCTTATTATTCAAGGGGAAAATGCCTTTCCTCCCAACGGAGCAGTACACCCTACCCACTGTACTGACTTCTTTAGAGAGAAGCAGAAAGGTTAATACGGCCCCATCAGAGCAAAGGAGCCAATTAGAACAACTGCAATTCAAAAGAAGAATGGAGGCTAATTGCTTGGAGTCCACATGTCTCAAACGCCTAATGCTATATCATTATTTTTTAGCTACATATTATTCATTTCATAACACTTAAGTATTCTGCCTTATTACTAATTAGTAATTCCTTATCCTCAAATTTTGCCCAATGCAAGCTGTCACCATAGGGCTCCTCAGCCCCAGTCGCCCCTCCCAAGACGGAATCAGATGCTGAGAAGGTGGCACCCCTGCTCCTCGCTGCCACCTCCCACTCCCATAGCATCCCCCATTTCCACCTCTTCTCTTCCTGGGCATGGTTTCCCTGACTTCTGACTCTTTTATCTCAGCCTCTGGCTTCACACCTCCTCCCCAGTCCTCAAAGGCGGCCCAGGGACTGGTCTATGCTTATCTTTAGTTGGGCTCAAGATGCAAATTCTTCTGGCTTGCAATGCTTTGCTCTTTTGAAAAGACTCATCCCTTGGGCATTTAGGTCATGCAGCCAAGTAGACCAGCATTCCCTGGGAGTGCAGTAACAGCAGCGAGAATAAGAATGATGGGTGGACATGGTCTTTGAACATCTTCAGGTCCTGGCACAGTGCAGAAGGGTTTCCACATGTGTTTGGATCCACACAAAGCCATGCTTCAGCATGTGCACTGACCACCTGTGCTCTCCAGCGGGGCGACCCCAAGCACAGCCTCGGCTTGGCTGTGCTGGTGGACCTGTGGGAACGGCGTTTCCTCCCTGGTTTCCCTCCTCCATTATTTAATGCTGCTGTTCTCCACGGCATTGCCAGTTCCAAAGAGTCTGTCAGGTGCCCTGGAAGCCTTGAGAACCCTTGTCATTCTTTTAAGCTGGAATCTTAGTGACCAAAGCCAAGCTCTTTCTTCTCCTTTTCTGGAACACTGAACACACCAAACATGCCCGAATCCCCAGCCTACCTTAGACTTTCTGGAAAGCTCTACCATGGATAATGATGCCATTTCAGGATTTTCAACGGAGACAGAGCAGCCAAGGGAGAGAGCAGGTGTGGAGGCCTGCTGTATTTTCTCTTCCTGGGATAAAGATGGATCTGATGAAATGAGTGGGGGAGTAACTCTCTCTTTTGTGGAATTAACAGTCATAGATTGTAAAAATGTGTTTACCTCATGGCAAGTTTGCATATATATGCAGGGAGCGAGAAACTGCGCAGAGTCCAGACACACTTTAGAAAGAACAAAACAGCTGGCGTGGTGGTGCACACCTGTAATCCTGTCACTCAGGAGGTAGAGGCACGAAGATCCGGACCTCAAGGTCATCCTCTGCTGCACCATGGCCTCAAGGTCATCCTGGGCTAAAACAAGAAAAGCTGAAGATTTACCGAGTTACATATCCATCTCGGAATTTGAATAAAGCAAAATAAATGCAAATGTTCTCCAGGCAGACCTTCAAAGAGCCCAGTTTGCAAAATGCAAGATGGCTTCCTTCTTTTCTGTCAGGGTCTCTTCCTTTCTTCATGAAATGTCTATCCAGACATAGAAGGTGGTGTGGAAGATTCCACTCACACTAGAGGCAGCTCAGACGGTGAGTCCCAATGGTACTTTGGCACGCAGCTATTTTAATAAAATTTAAACAATAGATTCTGCCTACTCAAGACAGGTAATGTTAGTTTTCTACTAATCGAAGTCAAATAAGGCTTCCTTTTAAACTATATTTAGGAAGAAGACATAATTCAAAGGGAAATATTAAATAAATAATGGTGCAGTGATGGAAAAAAACCTTATGTTTATGCTGGAAATCATAGTGATAGTGTCCATGACTTGCCCTGTTTTTATGCAGATCAAAGAATTTATACACAATGCAAGGTCAGACTTTACAAATTCATACACCACTTGTAAAGCATCCCAACAGTCCTCAGTACTTAGAACTCAGTAAAGGTCAGCTATTATCACAATCATTGTTAGTAATAATATTTTAACAATTAAAATGTAAGAAAAGTAATTCAGATAAAGGCTCTAAAATGACTTAGATAAATGACTAACCCAGTGGAGCGAGGTCTAGCAGCCTCGACCTCGTGAAGCTAAGCCTAGCAGCCTCGCTCTTTGTACCTTTTCCTTCCCATACCCAGACTCTTGCGGCCCTGGACCCCACTCTGCCGCTGTCCCTAATGAGTCCCACGCACACCTGCCCCGATGCAGACAAACATATCGAAGCAGAGGACACAGGGTGGGACTGAACGGTTTACAAAGCTGCCCCCTTTCCCAAAAGCCGCACTTCGTGTGGGGTACACCTTTAAGACAGGAAGTGAGCCTCCACCCCTAAAGTGGCTTTTGCAGTATCCTGGCTGAGCTGAAGGGCAGAGATTTGGGGGAAAAGGCATCCAGGCCCAGGACCTTCCGAGAACCAAGACACTCAGTCCAGCCCACCCTGGATCCTGTTCAGCTTGACCAGAGTGGTGTTTGGTCACCGGAAAAACTGTCAATCTGTTGACCCATGCCCTCCTCCTTAAAGACAATCAGCAAAGGTAAGTACTCGGGGCCTTCCCATGGCAACGTTTTAACTTTATCTTCCCTGGATGTCTCTGCTCTTGGTGGCTTTTCATGAGGTCCTCCCAGGAAATCCCTGCAGATGTGAAACCCACCTTGAACCACAGCAGGCCGACAGAACAGTTTTTCTGTGGCCGGCCGCCAGGCGGAGCTCCAGCTTTCTCTATGGAGCCATCCATGTATTTACTAAGTAAAAACTCTGGGAATCCTCCCTACTTCTACAGGCCTAGCTGAGGGCTGCTTCCCCAGTGGAAACTGGGGTCAGTGTCTTGACCCCAGGGGGCCTAAAGTCTAAGTGTGGGCGGGCAGAAGGATTCACAGTCCAAGCGCCAGGCACCTGGGTGCCTCAGGGTTCCCAACTGTGTTATGGCTGGACAGGCATTCTGCTCTCTCCCAGAACCTAAGAGAGACAACCGCGGTGGACACATCAGAGTTAAAACTGTAACAGGAACACGCACTGTGTGTGGTGGTTTCGGGAGATGTCCTCCATAAGTCTCAGGATTTGGATACTTGGGCCCTGGTTGGTGGATGTTTACAGATGACTGGGAGGTGTGGTCTTTGGAGGAAGTATGCCACTGAGGGTGGGCTATGAGGTTTCCAAAGACTAGCACCATTTCGAGCTAGTTCTCTCTGCTTCCTGTTTGTGGATGAGAAAGAAGTAGGTGCTGGGCTATTCCTCTGCCATCAAGGACTCTAACCTTCTGGAAACATAAGGCCAATTAAACTCTGTCCTCTGTAAGTTGCCTTGGTCATGGTGCTTTATCACAGCAGTAGAAAAGTAACTAATAGACTCTGTGACGAGTGTAACCCTTCAGCTCCCTCTGACACAGAATGCAGGGGCAGCTTCTGAGATGACCAGAGGGACAGCTAACTGCTGTTATACCTGGAGAGTGAGAGGTTCTGCCCAGCTTCAAGACAACATTCATTAAGCTGAAACTCCAAAACTGGGCTACCTCTTTGAACTAGAATTAAAGCCATACCTTGTCTCCTATTATTGTCTTTGAATAAAATCTAATCCCCCATGAACTGACCTTGAACCAAATAGCCTCTTCCTTCTGCTCCAGTTCCTGCCTAGCCAGACTCATCCACAACCATGATCTTCAGCCCAGACAGCCAGGGAGAGGCTATATGGCTTGCCAGCCAGATGGCCGTTGCTGGAATTCACTGAACCCTGCCACCTTTGGGGGCCTGCTTGTCTCCTCCTGCAGTCTGGTCAAGACAGTTGCTTCACCCTGCCAGGTTCAAAGGCGCCTTGCACTCCTGAACATGTACGTGGCTGGCTTGCCCTGACTGAACACCGGTGCACGCATACCAGAGCCAGACAGACCGCTCTTGGCTCACCTTGCAATCTGATTCGGGTGGTCCCCTGAAAACTGGCTTCTGTCGTGTAACCCACTGGATAGCAGCTTTGAGGATTAGCTTGAACATTAAAAATCACATTAGGAGGCAAGAGATATGGATTCAAATGCTACCTTTCCACAACCAGCTGGGTGGCAGAAGCATGTCCGCACGCACGCACGCACGCACGCACGCACGCACGCACATGTTCCTTTGCCCTTACAAGTCTTGATTTACAGGGAGAGGAACAAGAGGCTCCTGACAGTGTATGCATCAGCCTCTCTGCTTGGAGAAACACCAGCGAAGGCTGCCCTGTGAGTGCCGCTGAGCCACGCCCACCCCGGCTCTGCACCTGAGTGACCGCCTGTGCTTCTCATAGGACTGACTGCAAATTCCAGAAGGGAGTAGCATGATGGTCTCTGAGGCTTGCCATGGAGCAGGGTCACAGAACCAGCTTGCTGATGATTTCTTTCCTTTCAGAAAGACGTGAGAACTTACTAGAACTGTCCTACAATACACCAGTGAACACAAATGGCCCAAACCATGTGGTACTTAGAATCTACTGTGAGATTCAATAATGGCATGGGAAGACTTCATTACTGTGGTTTGGTTTTCTCCAGGGTGTCCGTTAGGAACTCCACTTCCTGCTACAGGCATTCCAGCTCCCCTTCCTAATGCCCGCCATGGGAAAGGATTAAGTAGAAACCTGCTTCTCCCAGAAAATGAAATACAAGAAAGCTGTCCTGGGGCTGACTGGATTCCTTCTCACAGAGGGGTCCAGATTGAAGCTACAGCTGTCCCTGGCTTCAGTGTTAGTCAAGTACATTTCCACGGTGACAAGGTGGCCTTAGAGGGAAACAAAAGCTTTCCGTGATGGCCCAGCCTTGCCACCTACTCATCCCAGTTCTGAGAGCTGGCAGCCAGCTGATTTCCTAGCCTTGTGGGACAGCTCAGAGACTTAACTCTGTCACCAAGGCCACCTATCAGAAATGTATAATGGGTATTTGTTCCACCTATGGCCTTGGGGTACCAGCCCCTAGGGCGTAGCCTCTTGGCTAGCTTAAGATCTAGGGAGCACGTAGACAGGGCTCCTTCTCTCTCGCACTCTTGGATGGTGAATCAGGTGGTGTGAAGCAGCGTGGGACCAGTTCTCAGCCTTCCAGGGACTCTGCCACTGGCTTTGCCTTATCCTGTACCAGTGAGTGGTTCCCCCATATAATCCATTAATAAATAGTCCTCTATCAATATCTGTGGTTTTCTTGCAGAATTACAGATGGGTTAGATGTAGTGGGCTCTTTTGTCTAACCCAGAGACAGAGGTCCCTGCTGAGTCCCAGAGACAGAGGTCTCAGCTTGGCACGAAGCCCTGGCAAGCCTTTGCCCGGCGCTTTCCAACTTTACAACCACCTCCTGTGCACATGGGTACCGGGAGCATTCTGAAATCTCTCCTTTTTCCATTTGAATGCCAACAGATACCAAGAGACCCCGAGGTGCCTTGTGTTCTGCCTTCCAGATGAATTCTCTCTCGGCTACTGAAAACAGGGCAATTTCAGAGCATGTCTCCTTGGTGATCCTGGGTTCCCTGGGCTCCACGATGCTGTCACCTTACAGGTCTCTGTTCCATGCCAACATTTCCTCCACTCAAATGAAAGTCCTCATCAATATCCTTTCTAAATGCAAACAGCAGAAGGGTCATCCAAAGGCAGCATCCTTGGAAATTTCTTTCTCATTTTGTTTCTAACGTGCCGCAATTGAAGCAGGGGCCGGGTAAGATGTGAGGCAGACGAGAAAGTGTACCGAGAGCACATTTCCAAGCCTAAGACACAACCCACCTGCAATTTGTTTTGACTCTCTCTCTGATGCAGAAGCATATGATTCACAGTTAAATTCAACCAAATAAACAAGCTCCATTTTAAGGCTCTGCAAAACCTACAATTTCAGAAAGGCTTGATGTGGTTGACACTGAATTGATTTTGACACGTCCCATTTCCGGTCTAATGCTGGGTTCCTTTGAGCAAGAACAAATGTCCTCATGATGGCTTCATTCTACCTGAATAGACTCAGTATAAACACATAGGAAACACAGGCATTCACATTAATTTTCTCCTTTTTTTAAGATAAGAAAATATGGGGTGTTTTACTTTTCAAAGATTAATTTCCCACAAAGTTTTCATAGTGTTCCAGGGTAAGCTTTCACATGTTAAACAGTCAATCATTCTGTACCCAGAAAGCTCAGGTAGTGATATTTTTTTCCTTTTTCCATTTGTGTATGTGTGTGTGTGTGTGTGTGTGTGTGCCTGTGTGTGTGTGTGCCTGTGTGTGCCTGTGTGCCTGTGTGTCTCTGCATGTGCACATGTGGAGACCCATGTTGATGCTGGGATTCATCCTTGATCTCTCCATCAAAATCAGAGCTCGCCAATGTGGTTAGTCTACTAGCCAGCTTGCCCTAGAGATTCAATCTTTTCGCCTTCTGAGGCTTGACTTACAGGAAGGCTGCCAAACCTACCTACCCAGCATGTACATGAATTCTGAGGAACTGAACCCTCAACTCTTTTCTTGCACTCTCTCCCCAAGTGGCTTTACCTGCTGAGCCATGCCCCAGCCCCAGGGCATCTGTTTTAATCCAACATCTTTTGAGATGGGGAGGTCTCCTGGTGTTAAGGCCCCATCCTGAACATGCTCAAGGGAAAGCTGGAGAGAGTGAGTCCCTAGCACCGAAACACCTATACTCAAAAATCAACAGGCTACCTGACCCCGGACCTGACCCTGGATGGTGAGCGCTCTGAAGGCTGCAACCACCACAAAAATAAACTGCATTGAGAAAAAGTTTATTTAAAAGAATTGCATCAAGGAAAAAAGTTTATTTCTCACAAAGGAATATTGTATGTATTAAGTTTAAAAGTTCTGTGGACAATTTCATGGGATTATGATAAATATCACAATGCTATTCACCATAAGAGGGCTGGGGACTGTGGCTCACTGAGTACTTGCCGAGCACACAAGTTGAAGCCCTGGGTTCAATCCCCAGAACACCAGCATCACAAAAAGCAAACAAATAGACCAAGAAAATGTAATGAGACTGAATGGAAATCAGAATAGCAGTGGGAAAATAAAGGTGAAGACAGAAACTGATAACAACCAAAAGGTGTAGTTCCTGCTACTGTGACAAGTGAGTTTGCTGGGTTTGACCTCAACTGTGGTTATGGAAAAGGCTCTCTGGGGTAAAAGGAACACTGATTATTATTTTCTATATTACAGCGTGTGCAACCTGATGGTTCTCTCCAGCAACCTCTAGAGATACCTCAAAATGAAAAGGCGTGTGCATATATGTGTGTGTATGTGTATGCATGTATATGTGTGTGTGGTGGTATTGTGTTCCCCAAAATATTGTGTACCTTAATAAACTTATCTGGGGTCAGAGAACAGGACAGCCACAATATTAAACATAGAGGTTAGGCAGTGGTAGCATACGCCTTTAATCCTAGCATTCCAGAGACAGAAATCCCTCTGGATCTCTGTGAGTTCAAGGCCACATTGGAAATGGCCAGGCACGGTGATACACACCTTTAATCCCAGAAAGCCACACCTTTAATCCCAGGGAGTGGTGGTAGAAAGCAGAAAGGTATATAAAGCGTGAGGACCAGAAACTAGAGGCATTTGGCCTGGAGAAGCATTTGGCCTGGTTAAGCTTTCAGGCTTCTAGCAGCAGTTCAGCTGAGACCCATTCTGGATGCTTGGGGCATCCAGTCTGAGGAAACAAGACCAGCTGAGGATTCAGCGAGGTGAGATAGCTGTGGCTTATTCTGTCTCTCTAACCTTCCAGTGTTCACCCCAATACCTGGCTGAGGTTTGATTTTGTTAATAAGAACTTTTAAGACTCATGCTACATGTGTGTGTACATGTGTGCACATATATGTGTGTGCATGTGTATTTACGTGTGTGCAAGTGTATATATATATATGTGTGTGTATATATATGTGTGTGTATATGTATGTGTGTATATATGTGTATGTGTGTATATATATGTGTGTGTGTGTGTGTGTGTGTGTGTGTGTGTGTGTGTGTGTGTGGTTGATCAGGACTGTAATTCTGGCATTCAGGTTATTGAGGCCAGTCTGGGCTACATAGTAAGATGTTGCCTCAAAAGAAAGAAAACCAGCTTTCACCTTTCTGTTCAAAGGATGCTACAGAACAACTCTTTTTTTGCCTTCTCAAACCCAAGTTCAACTGACACCAGCCTCCTCACCATACAACCCCAGCAGGTGTGGAGCTGTACACCCGAGGTGTCCCAGAGGCAAAGTCACTGTCACATCTGCTCTGGCCCCAGACTGGCTTGGTGTGTCTGTCTCCAAAATGTCCTAGTGATGACATCACCAGGACAGCCCGTGATGGGAAGGTCCGAGTGTGAGATGACATCACCAGGACAGCCCATGACGGGAAGGTCAGACCGTGACAGCACAGCTGACAGTTCAGACAGCAGGCGTGTGGAGGAGGGTCCTTCCGCCTCGAGAGGTCACAAACAGACGGAAAAAAAAAGCAGAAAGACATTAAACAAAGTAGGAACTAAACACGTAATCACATTTTTATCTATTTTTTTGTAGGGAATACACACATGCCATAGGGTGTGTGTGGAAGTCAGAGACAATCCACGAGAGCCATAGCTCTCTTCCCACCTTGTGGGTCCTTAGGACTGAACTCAAGTCACCATGTTTGATGGCAGACGCCTTTACCTACTGAGTCTTCTTGCCAGCCCCACAAATAGTGCTTTTAATTGTCAGTATCACTCAAGAGACCTAGCACTAGTCTTTAGTCAGAGAACTTTCTGGAACTATTACAGAGCTCCTGTGGGCTGCGCTGTCCACAGCTGCCACTCCTGTGACAGTGGTGCAGAGCAACACCTGGCCAGCTCAGAAGCAAGAGAAAATGCTGCAACAACAGATCATCTGCTGAAAAATGTAACGTTCGGAGGACTGGGAGGAACAGAAACAGACATCCCGAGTGAGGGTACACACTGGGCAACAATCAGGCAATACCCATCCACATGTCAAATCCACCACCCCATCCATCCATCTCTGGGAAGATGGCAGCTTACAAAGCTATTTGTACACGCACATTTAGAACATTCTTTTCTATCACTGTCACCAGAGAAAACAGTTGGGCATGGACTCTGCCAGCGGCCATGTCAGAGGAGCAGCAGGTGGCGACTGACTTCAGGAGATCGGCCCACCAGAATACAAGGCACTGATGGGTGAATCTCCAATAGGCAAAGCCCTGAGGCCTTTGGCTCCAGGATGTCTCTTGTTACTGCTGTGCCTTTACATGTCTGTCACTGCCATTTTTCTCTGGTATCTGGCATGGTGTGAATGAGTGTGTGGGATGCCCACTGCCTTTAATGTAGTGTGATTATCTCACGGAAATATCCTGTTCTAGTGGGCATTTTTACCTGTGGATTATTATTATGAAATTAAGATTTCCTCTTAAGCTGTACTGTTTAACTGAAGCAATGATTTTTATACAATAATAGTGTTAGTTTAGTAGAATTTTGATGATTAAAGATTTTTCATAAATATAGTAAGGGATTATGATAGAAGTTAGTTTAGTGGGAAAATTAATATAGGTAAAGGTAGGATGTAGTGTTGCCACAGTCCCTGATAAAGCAGGGGCTACAGAGGACAAAAAAATAAGAACCAAAAAATGTCACACAGCTAGGACTTATGTGTAGTGATATATTGTGTACCCTAATAAAATTTACTTGAAGATCAGAGAGACAAAGGAACAAGCCACTGCCCCATCTCACCTCACCAACTCCAAGAATCCTCTGACTGAAATCCTCTGAGTCCTCACCTGAAAGGCTCCAGCCTAAAAACTCTCAGCCAATAGGCCTCTAGCCAAATGAGCTTCCTCAGCTGAAAAGGCTTCTAGTTCCTGACTCCTCACACCTTATATACCTTTCTCCACCCAGCCATTAAAGACATGCTTGCTTCCCAAGTACTGGGATTAAAGGTGTGTGCCACCAGTGTCTGGCTCTGTTTTTTTCCTAGACTGAGTCAATCTCATGTAGTCCAGGGTGGCTTTGAATTCAGAGATCCAGATGGACCTCTGCCTCCCGAGTGCTAGGATTAAAGGTGTGTGCCACCACTGCTTGGCATCTAAGTTTAGTCTAGTGGCTTGTTCTGTTCTCTGATCTTCAGGCAAATTTTATTAGGGTACACAATATGTCACCACATTTATGTGTTTCTTTTCAGGAGCTGTACAGACTGTGGCTTACATGATTAGGATAATGATTAAGGAAAACAGTTGAGTCCCAGAAAATAGGCTAGCTCAAGTCCTTTTAATCTTAATGTTGAGAGATGTGTTCAGGGGTTTCAATGTGCATCATAGCTAAAACAAAGCTTTAAATAATGACTTAAGGTTAGGTTAAGATGTTTTTGTTAATGGCTTTGACGTAGGAAATCTTGGGGGACATTTTAAAGTTTAGAAAGGTACAATTTTAATAGTTGAGTGAGGGACTCATTGAGGTCAGGGAACAGAACAGTGGCAGCCTGGGTATTGTTGACTGACATGCTTTTCTTGCTAGGATGGGTTGGTGATCAAAGGTGATGACTAATACCTTGTGCTCATTTCTGCCCTTGGCTTCCTGATATAGAAAAAACTGTTTTATATATATTTTACATATAAATGAGCGGGTGTGTGCCCTGAGGATTTAAAGTAGAACTGACTGATTGCTTTTCATATATAAAAGTTTAGGTTTGTGATTCTTTTAAGTTTTTTTTTTATAAAATTACCTTTTGAGATAAATAAATAATAAAGTGATTGATTCTTTCTTTGTAACCGTAAAATGCAGCTGTCCAGCAAAATAACTGGCCGAGAAAAATACCTTGCTTGCTTACACTCTGTTAATCTATCACAAGTTGCTTGGACATGAATGTATGTCAGTTCTCCGGAATAACTTGTTTTTCTCCTGTAATACATCGTAAAATGTTTAATCATGTAAGGGATATGGAAAACATGATGTTTTTTACTTGTATTCATTATAACCATTCACTTAAAAAATAGAATGCAACCACACTGTAATTTTTATACTACTTGAAAGATTTTGCTGGTGTATACAAACTACAAGGGAAAAATTAATACACAGTGGGGATTCATCTGGATAGAGGTAAGAGAAGAAATAAAGGAGGTAAGAAATGATAGAAAGACCCTAAAGGTGTGTGTGTGTGTGTGTGTGTGTGTGTGTGTGTGTGTGTGTGTTTCCCTTTCTTTTGCCGGCCCCAGGGAATTAAATTTTGCTCCCTCAGATACAAAAGTCAAATTGAGTGATTAGTTTGCGAGTGGTGGCTCCCCCTCACTTCCTGAGCTGCTGAAGGCTGGTCCTCACGGCAGCATTCCCTGGCACCAGGAACAGATGCCAGTGGCCACGTCAGAGGAGCAGCTGGTGGCAGAACTCCATTTCTGTGACAGGAGGAGTTAAAGGTCCATGTGCTGTGCTGTGCCAACAGAGCACTACGCTCATGGAACAAATGCAGCAGCTCTATGTAGAGGTTTCCGTGACACACCGCTGTGCACAAATGTCACAGAATGATACGCATGTGTACAGGAAGTGTAAGCATGTGCACGTACTTCACCTGGTTCTGTGAGTGTGGGAAGTGTTGGTAACGATGCGTGCTCAGTGGGTCACCATGATCACTTCTTGAAGAGGATGCCCTTTTTCAGGGGTAATGAAGGGTGCCATAGTTTGTTTTCTGTTGCTGTTGTAAACACTATGACAAAACCAACTTGAGCAGGAAAAGTTTATTTCAGCTTAAGGGAGATAGTCCATCACTGAGGGAAGCAGAAAGCTTAAGGGTGATAGTCCATCACTGAGGGACGTAGAAGCAGGGACTGGGGGAAAACCTTAGAGTGACTCATTAATCACTCAATGCTGCCTGCTGGCTTGCTTCCTCTTGTTCAATCAGCTACCTTCTTTACACAGCTACCCATCTGTTTAGGGATGGTACCAACTACAGAGGGTGGACCCTCCTATATCCATTAGCAGTTAACAGGAAGCCTCATGGACAGGTCCCCAGGTCGATCTAATGGAGGTGACTTTTCAACTGAAGTTCCCTCTTCCAAAATGAGTCACTTAGCAACCAAGATTAACCATCACAAAGGGTCGCTCTCACTTTGCTGGAAACACAAGCCAGTGAGAACGTGTTGTTTTTATAATCAGAACAATTAATGACAGAAAAAAAAGAGACCACAGGAGCGTAGTGGAAGAAGCATCCAAGGCCTGAACTGGAACCATAGGAAAGTGTGCCCAACAAACCCAAAGAAGGTTGTGGTACAGCCCAAGTGGCTCGCTCGCTTTTTCTCTGGAAGAGGCTAGAGCCTACAGACATCCCTTTCTATAGGCATGGGGTGTGCAGAGGTTTCTCACAGGAGGAATGGCCTTCCCTGCCTTCCTGTGGCCTTGGCCATGAGGCTAGCTTGGCACACTGGAACTCAGGAACTAAAAAGTGTTGTAAGAACCATTGAGTAGGTTTGCCACCTCAGAAGCTCTTCTCTTTGTGTGCCCCCAACAGGGTCTAACCCTTCAGTGTGGGTTCCGGAATGGGGCAGACTCAAGACACAGAGTCATAGCCAACTGGCAAATGCCATGTAAGGGGGGGAGGGGCAAGAAAAAAAGCACTGCTGGGGCAAGACACAGAGGGGTGAGGATGTTTGTTACTGGAGAAAGTAGCACACATGATACGGCACAGGTCGAAGGTGGGGCATGTGCTTACACACACGTGAGGGCTGATGAAGAGGTGGGGTATCCACAGAGTATACACTCAAGGTGGGGCATGTGCTTACACACACGTAAGGGCTGATGAAGAGGTGGGGGTATCCACAGAGTATACACTCAAGGTGGGGCATATGCTTACACACACATGAGGGCTGATGAAGAGGTGGGGGTATCCACAGAGTATACACTCAAGGTGGGGCATATGCTCACCCGAAAGAACATGAGCAGGTGGCCAACTACTTCCTTGAGGAGAGGGCATTCAAACACTTAGCTATATATATACCAATCTGCTCCCACAGAACTCTGGGATCATGGGAACATAGGGAAAGAATGACAGTTGGCTTAGAGAGACAGACACCCTGTGAAAGAGAAGAATCCCACACCCCAGAGCCAGGTACCATGTTCTGGGTTGGTATCTAACCTCTATGGCTTTTGCTGGGCTAAATCAGGGAATTCTAATAAAGCATAAAAGCAGTACTTAGTAGTTTAATCACACTTCCCTTTAAGTAGAAGATTCCAGGAAAACTCCTAGCACCTGGAAGTTCTGTGCAGACCATTTGTCTCCAGGTAGGCAGCCCTTTGTGTTGTTCAAGAACCCTTCTTGGATGATATGCTCTGTGTCTTGAAAATGATAGGAGTGTTAAGACATTTCCAGAAACCAGATGTTTGTCTTTAGAATGAGTCTGTCTTTGTGTAGAAGACAAAGGGACACAGGCTCTGTGGAGGATTAAGCACCATGTCCCCTTCCTTCGCTGTGTCACCACGGTCCATTCCTAGACAGTTTCACACAAACAGGCCACTTGCAATGTCCTCCAGATCCGGGCATTTCTGCTTGAACCTTCATCTACTCCCTTTTCACAATAGCACAAGAGCAAACCACTAGAGTTCCCAGGGAAAGATGCAGGAAAGAGTTCCCAGGAAGCCCACGGAGCAAACTGTTAGGTCTCCCTTCAACAACCCCCTTCCCCAGCAACTCACATGGCTTCTGCACTTCCTGAATCCACAGGAAGAGGTGTGACATCTGCATTTGTGGCCTTTATTTACCTTCCTCCTCGAATTCTTCTTCCTGCCCCAACAGAAAAGTGGGGTGGATGTACTTTCCTTTCAAACCACCAATCACTTTTATTTTCTCCTCTCGGCCATCTCCAGGACCGTTCTCCTGAAGCTTTGGGCATTTCTTGACATGTAAGCCACTTGGGCTGCTGCAGCTGCTAAACTCAGCAGAGCACTTGACGGGTTGAGTTCTGCTGGGCATCCCTGTGCCAAGAATTTTGATTGGAAAGTTATTAAAGTCCCCTTGAGAGGCTGGGGGTGGGATCTGTTGGTAACATACTTGCTGTGCAAGCCTGAGGACCCACGTTTGATCCCTAGTATTCACATAAAAGCTGGGTGTGCAATTGTGAGGGCCTTTAATCCCAGCACTAGGGAGCCTGAGATAGGAGGATCCCTAGGGCTTCCTGGTCAGCCAGTTTATCCAAAGCAGTGAACGCTGGGTTCAGCAAGAGACCCTGCCTCAAAAACCAAGGTAGAGAGCCATAGAAGAAGACACTTAATGTTGACCTATGGTCTCTGAATGCATACACACACACACCTGCGTGTGCACCTGTACACAAGAACATACATATAAGCACTTAAACACACATACACATAAAAATTAAAATCATTTTGGGAAGAAGTGCTACTGGACTTCTCTGGTGCCCTGTAATGTAAGGGGTTGGGCTTTGGGAAAGCAAAACTTGGGGCAATTTATCTGGCCCCATGCTTCCAGATGGGGCTAGAGTGCCTCATCTTGGCCTCAGCTGTGGTCTCCCTGGGTCCCCAGGGTTCCAGAAACTCCACCTCAGCCTCACTAGCCTCACTCCCACCAATCATCGACTTCCTTCCCTCCCCCACTCCCTCAGGCTACAGCAAGATCCACCTCCCCCTCCCCTCCAGGAGAGGCATTGGGCACAGCTGTGGGAAGAAACATTCTGTGTGTTCCTATGCAACAAAATTGAGTGTGTGTGTGTATGTAGGTGTTCTGTGTTTTTACAAACTCCCCTCCTTGGTTGTTATAAGATTAAAACAATTTTCTCCCTCAGTAAATGCTTCCCTTCAAGACCACTGGAAACACATAATTCGCCAGCCCATTTTCAACTCCGATTTTCTTGGGGACAGGAGGAAATGGCAATTGAGAGTCCTGTTTCCTCTGAAGAGGCCGGCATGGAACAAGCTTCCGGCCAGAGGAAGGAGCGTTTCCATGACAGCTCTGATCAATGTTTCATTTACTCTAAACTTCAGCAAAGATAGGTAAGCATGGTTGGTCCTTCAGGAAGGCACAGATAGTATGTTTTGAGGTAAATTGCTCTTTTATCCTCAGTAAATTTAGTGGACACTGTCATTAAAATGGCAGGGAATTTTAAGCGAGTTCTATTCCTATTTTAAAACTATGGTTGAGGATTTTTCTTTTGTAATCCCTGGATTGTTTCTGCTGCTGAGAAACTAAACATTTTGACCATGCAGCCCGTTTTCTTTTCCTTTACAATGATGAGAAATTCATGCCCACCTGAGAACACAGAAAACACCGCTTAAAGCCACAGCTGATTTCAAAGCAAAATGTACATAAAGAAGAAAATAAAAAAGCTGGCCTGGGTGATGCAGGGTGGGGAGATAGCAGTCATGTTTGTCCTTGAAGTAAATAAATATATATATATAAACAAATCAAATTCACCTGTCACTGAACAGCAACACCAGTCTGCCACCAGGCTACTGAAAAAGCCCTCCTGCTGACAGCCAACAGCCCCATTGATGCGAGTGTTTACATAATTACACAGGAAACAGTGCGGTCCTTCCGATTTAATGCGTGTTTTAACAAGCCCTTCAGCCACAGTGTGGGCTTCTGTAATCAAATCAAGCCTTTTCAATTAAAACACAATTAGAAAAAGGTGTCATGGTGTTATTGCTACACACTTTACTGTGTTGAGGGTTTAAGAATTGCCAGGCTGGAAGTCTGCAGTAACTCGGGATGCCTGAGTGTGAACACCTCATGGGAACCCCTGGGAGGGCATCTGGGTTGTGCACTTTGGGTCCTAAGGGATGGATGTGAACCATCGTAGGCCATTTCTGTGATCCACTGAGGACAGAAGATGAAAACCAAGGGTTATCCAGGGGAGTCGGAGAAACCCATGGCTTTAGTTTGGAAAGCAAGTGCCAGCAAACGTGGCGAGGACCAGAAGCGGTGGGCACGCAGCACCAGAAAGGTCCACCTTGCTGTGTCACAGCACAACGAGTTCTGGGGACACAGACTATCTTAGACACCTTTGAGCTTCGTTTTAAAGATGTAAGACAAGCCCCACAGAAGACATTGTCTTGCCAAAGGCCACGATGTTTATCCGTTTATGAAACAAAGAAAAAAGTACCCTACCCCATAGACCCACAGATGCTCCCCAATGAAGGATCCTTACAGCAAACGTGCAAAGATACCTGAGGCCTGGCTCAGACACGGCGAGCTCCCTCCAGCTTTACTCTTCAGTCGCCACTGTCAGAGGTTGCAGTGAGTCAAAGGGGCGGTGGCTGCCAAAAAGACGTTTAACACCAACCCCAGGGACCTGTTAATGCCACTGTACTCAGAAAAGGATATCTGCAGATGTAATTACGTCAGGAAACATGAGATGAAGAGATCATCTTGGGATACCTGACCCTAAGTCCAATGACAAGAGTCTTTATGAAGGGCATGGACAGAGGCTCAGAAACAGGCAGGGAAGTGTGTGGGGATGGATGTAGAGACTGCACGGAGCAGAATAGAAACTCATAAATACCCTGATCTTGAACTTCACAGTGGGCTCCTCTGACTCCTGGCTCAGTTCTAGGACCCTGGGAGGGCTCCTCAACCTGCACGCTTTTCAGTCCAGCTGCTAACTCCACCCTATCCAATACCATCTCTTACTTTGGGAAACAATCCACTCAATAAAAATCTCCTCTTGTTAGCTGAGTTGAGTGTGCCTTGTGTTATCTTGCCAAAAGCCAGGTTATGATGGTTTACTGAAGCAATAAAACAATGTGCTTTATGGAACATTGTATCTATTTTATGGCCTGATTTATTCTACCTATATATTTGATCTACTTAACAGCACATCCCTGGTACCTCATTCCAAGTATGTAAGTAGCTCATTCCCATTTCCATATGATATAAGGGTGGTGGGTGTGGCCACCACATGGCCATTACTTGAAGTAAGGATCCCAGAGGTGACCTGTCTTTCTAGAATGTTTAGCTGCAAGTTTGGAGGGGTCGAGGATCAGAATGTAGCCTTTAACTTCCATTCCAGGCTCTTTCCTAGATGCAGTTTTAAGTAAAAGTATGGCAGATCTCTGGACTTGAAGGTACCAATGCTCGCTCTACTTCACTGCTGGGGCAGACACCACTGATCAAGCATGACACTCCTCCTAGCTGAGTCCAGATTTGACAACACAACTCTCTGCAAGCTACAACTTAACAGGCTGACCTTAAAAACCCAATGGGCACTCACTCCACACATGCTGACCGGGCTGTTATTGGAGGGGGCACCAGCACGGACCACCACCAGAGCTATTCTAATGGTATTGCCCTGGCACACATACTCTAGACCTTCTAAAAGACAAATGCTCTGGAGTCAGACATGCTTGGACTCAAAAAAATCAGGTCTTGCTCTTCCTAGCCTGAATTTGATGAACTTTTTTGAAGTTTCCTCACTTCTTAAAACAGCATTTTGAGGATAAGATGGTTAAATGGAAGAGTCCAGTGAAGTGAGCAGTCCATTGCCTAGCACAGAATAAATGTTAGATTGACGTTAGCACGGCTGCTGCTGACTATGGCTATGTCGACGATGATGATGATGATGATGACCATGACCACAACAAAGACAGTTTTTAGCAACACATCTTAACAATTCAGAGGACTGTTGGCAGGTGTGGCTGCTTGACTGAGAATGGCCCCCATGGGCTCATATATTTGAATGCTTGGTCCTCAGTGGTACTGTTTGGGAAGGACTAGGAGGTGTGGCCTTGATGGAGGAGATGTGTCACTGGGGATAGGCTTTGAGGTTTCAAAAGCCCATGAGAGGCCCAATGTCAGGCTCTCTGCTTGCCATTTGCAGATCATATGTGAGCTCTCAGGTACTCCTCCAGCATCATGCCTTCCTGCCTGCTGCCATGCTCCCCACCAGGATGGCCATGGACTAACCCTCTGAAATTGTAAGCAAGCCTGCAATTCAAAATGTTTCCTTTTAGAAGTTGCTTTGGTCGTGGTGTCTCCTCGCAACAGAACAGTGACTAAGACAGAGGGGACACCTGGGATTCTGGAAGGCGGATGCTGCACAAAGCTTGACTAGTGTTTGCTCTCTGGCGCCTCAGCAGGTCTGGCTCTGCCACTGCATCTTCTCTGAAGGCGGTTCATCCCTAAAAGAAGGCCATAGCTAGAGAGCGGCTCCCTTTTGGGTTCAACAGAGTTAGGAAAGCAACAGACACGGAGAACTAGAGAGGAGGCAGCCATGGTTTCAATCAAAATCTAATTGCAAAAGGTTCATAGTGGGAAGAGACAGAGGGAAGAACAGTTTGGTTTGTGGAAAGCTGTGTGGACCAGGAATGTGGAGAAGAGCTGAGGCGTGCCAAGGGAAAAGTGAAGACGTGAACTCAGGGCTTCTCTTAACTAATGCCTGTACCTCCACCAGGGGCTGGCATTACAGATGTTCCTTCTAGTCTCCCTCGGTCTAGACTCCAAACCTCCCTCATTAATTTTGATTCTCTGCTTTTCCCCTCTGGGAAGGAGATGAAATTTTAGGCTGGCAGGAAGTGCATTCCAAACCCCCAGCTGCAGTCTCTGGCTTCATTTTGTAGCATTGTTCAGCATTATTCGTCAGGCCAGTTCAGCCCTGTGCCTGCTCACAGACACTTCCATTTAACTAGCCTTTTCCCTTTATAAACCCCGTGGGTAGGTGTTGATCCCTCTGGCTTAGACAAGGGTTTGATTTTTTTCCCCATTCCTTTCCTTCCACTACTTCCCTCACCTTTTTCTTTTTGAAGGCAAAGTTATGTTTCAAAACACTTCCATAGTGTATATAGTCTAAGTACAATACCTTCACATTCATTATGTCAATCACAAGGTAAATCAGAGCTGCCTGTCAAAAGGGGCCTGTGCATGGTTTTCTCCTGTGGTTCTCAAAGAAGGCCCCAGAACAGAAGCAGCAAAATGGCCCAGGAACACATTAGAAATGCACATTTTCTGCCTCTCTCCAGGTAACTGGCAGAAACTTTGCAATGGGGTCTCCAGTCTGTCCAGGCAAGGCCTCTTGGTGACTCTGACGAATATTCGGTCAAGCTTGGGAGTCCTCACGGTGACCAAAGCTCCAACACATGTGCCTCTTCTCCACTGAACAGACTAGAAAACAGAGACCCATGGTAATGTGGTCAAGGTCATTCCTGCAGCCACTCAACAAGAAGGTAACAGGGTGGTAGGAATTACCAAACAACAACAACAAAAAAAACAAGTAGTCTTGTTCTCATGAATTCCTTTTCAACAAACAAGAGCACAAAGAAAATGGAGTCAGGATGTTATTAGTGACACTAAGAAAACAAACATGGGAACAAGACTGAGAGGAGTTGGAAAAGAGCCCCTGGGATGGAACGGTGGGGAAAAGCTTCCTGGAGCAGTGGTTGTTCACTCGGAACTATGACAGGTGCTGGCCTGTGCGTGAGAAGAGGCATGGGGTTGGGTGTGGGGTGAGGGCCTTGGTGGCTAGGATTGGAAACATTGTCAAAAGAGGGTCTTAGTGCAGATTAGACACAGCAGAAGAGAGGCTCAGCAAATGTGAGAGCATGTCATTAGGAAATAGTCACACAGAGGGAAAAGAACACAGAAAGCCAGAAAAGACTGCAAGATATGCAGGAACCTAGGAAAAGATCTCAAGTGTAGTGAAGTTCTGAAAAACAGAAGGAAGTAGCTGGATAGACTCTTTATGGGGATCTACTGTTGACCCCTCATCTTTCCCTTTACCTCATGACACATCTTAGCCAAAATCACATGCTTTCATCCCAACTAGAAACCACTAGCAGTCTTTTTCCACTTGACTGCAGGAGGCTCCAGCGGAGGAAGGAACTGGAGTCTCTCGACTCCAACACACACCAGGACCTCTCTGTGTCCTGGTGGAGAGCCAGACCAGACAGCTTAGTGACAAGGGGGAAGGACCCTCCTGGCACCTTCTCAGACATGCTGCATAAGGACATGATGAGATTTAACACCTTCTTGTTAAAATCCTGCAACTCTCTCCTCCACTGAGAAGGCAAGTGATAGTAAATATGTTACAGAGAAAGGAGACTTAGAGGGAGAGAAATAAGAACCGTGTAACCAGAGTCAAGACATGACTTCCCAAAAACACATCAGATGGGGAAAAACCCTCAGTGCATTGTCTTACCTTTTCAGTAAACTGGGACAAACCTTAAAAGCCCCTTTGCACACACACACCCATTCTATAGCTCTATGCAGGTGATCTATATAGTCAATTTATATGCACATAATGCATGTGTGTGTGTGGTGGTATTGTGTTCCCCAAAAAATTGTGTATGCTAATAAACTTATCTGGGGTCAGAGAACAGGACAGCCACAATATTAAACATAGAGGTTAGGCAGTGGTAGCATACGCCTTTAATCCTAACATTCCAGAGGCAGAAATTCATGTGTTCAAGGATACACCCAAGCATGGTGACCCATGCCTTTAATCCCAGAAAGTCAGCCTTTAATCCCAGGGAGTGGTGGTAGAAAGCAGAAAGGTATATAAGGCGTGAGGACCAGAAACTAGAGGCCTTTGGCCTGAGCAGGCATTTGGCCTGGAGAAGCCTTTGGCCTGGAAAAGCATGTGGCTGGTTAAGCTTTCAGGCTTCTAGCAGCAGTTCAGCTGAGACCCATTCTGGATGAGGGCTCGGGGCATCCAGTCTGAGGAAACAAGACCAGCTGAGGATTCAGCGAGATGAGATAGCTGTGGCTTATTCTGTCTCTCTGACCTTCCAGTGTTCACCCCAATAACTGGCCTCAGGTTTGATTTTATTAATAAGAACTTTTTAAGATTCATGCAACATGTGTGTGTGTCATATATACATGCTGTGGGATAATGCTCTTGTACACTGTAAAGATTCGTCACTCTTATTGGTTTAATAAAATGCTAATTGGCCAATAGCCAGGCAGGAAGTGCAGGCCAGGTGACCAGGCTAGGAGAAAGCTAGGAAGAGGAAAGGAGAGAGGGAGTTGCCAGCCAGACGTAGAGGAAGTGAGATGAGAATGCAGGGACTGAGAAAAGGTACCAAGCCACGTGGCTAAACATAGACAAGAATTATGGGTTAATTTAAGCATAAGAGCTAGTTAGTTATAAGCCTGAGCAATAGGCCAAACAGTTTATAATTAATATGAGCCTCTGTGTGTTTATTTGGGACTGAATGGCTATGGGACCAGGCAGGGCAGAAACTTTCATCTACATATACATGTTTGTGCTGGTGCATGTATGCAAATTCTGGAAGACATCAAATGTCATTTATCATTCTGCATCTTAATTACCTTGAAATTGTATTTTTCATTAGGTTAGGGTGGTAGCCACCAGGTTCCAGCAATCCCCAACATCACTGGGGTACGAGGTGCACATAGCCACGCCTGTTCCCTGCCCCTTTTCCCCCTGCCCAGGTCCTAGAGACCTAAACTCAAGTCCTCTTGCTTACACAGTAAGTATTCTTACCCATCGATCACCTCCTCGGCCCCTGTAGTTGGCAGATGAACCTAAGTACATGACTATATGTTTACCCACCCCCAGCATGCTGTGGTTTTGTGTTGGTTAGTTATGTTTGCTTGAGATAGAGTCTCACCATGCAATTCAAGCTGACCTTGAACTCATTATGTAACCCAGGCTGGCCTCAACATTTCCATGCTCTTGCTCTGGCACCACACTTGCCCAATGTGTTTTTTATTAGCATCATTTCTTTTCAGTCAGTCAGTATAATGTAAATCTGGCACAATTTAGTAGGTTTCCTCTGCCATGAGTCCAATAAACACGAATAAATATGTAAGATTGTGGGAAAGAACCAGGTGATTGACGTCCTCTTAAGCAAGCTGTGTGGACTGTCCGAGATAATGTGGTGAGTCAAGGGTCCTCACTTTTCTTTGGGATACTCCTACTCCCACCTAAACTGCCAGTTACAAATTCTCCTTTCAAGTGCACGCTACTGGCTGCTTGACACTGGCTGTTAATGAGGCCCAAGACCGAGAGCTGGGGCCAGAAGGGCTGTGTCCCCAAACAACGCATCTGTGTGATGCATATGTATCCACGGAGGGGCACAGGAGGGAGCCAACTCTAAATGAGCAGTTGGCATGGGTCAACACTGTGCTGACTCTGCAGTTCTGGAGTCTCGGCCCACCCTACTGCAGATCTCCTGAGGTAGCATGACGGTTAAGTTCACTGTCAAATTGACTAGGTTTGGATTTACCTGGCAGACAGGGCAGGTTCCTGAGTGTTCCTGAGTGACATGACTGAGGTGGGAAGACTCACTTGGAATTCGGGCACATCATGCCATGAGCTAGGGGTCTCAGAGCGCATAGAAAAGGGGGGAAGAAGAGCTAGCGAACCCAGTTCTCTGCTTCCTGATCTTCTTGGATGCAAAGGGTCCAGCTGCACGCCTCTGCCACCATGAATTTTGTGGACTGTCTTCTTAAACAGTTTGTCAGTGTAAACCCTTCTTCCTTAAGCTGCTTTCTGTGACACAGACTCAGTACAGGCAGAGACATTACTTCCTTGTAATGCTGAGGATGCTGAGGCTTGAAGTATTGAGGAAGTTGCAGACTTCCCAACATGAGTCCCAGTCACTGGTCTCCCCTGCTTGAACCATCTCTGTGGCTCCTCCCTTCAAATCCTGAACTTTTTCTGCAACACTGGCCATCAGCCAGGCCCCTCCCACAGGACGACTACAGATCCCTCAATATCTTTGTTTTCACTGATCAGCTGCCATTTCCAGAGGCAGGGGGTGCCCAGTGGGTTTCTGCAGCCCCCACACAAAACAACTAATGTTGGCCCAGTGCCAGCTGATGCTGCTGCAGATGTAGTTTTATCAATGTGCTCAAGACCTTTTCTCCGAGAGCCTGGACTTTTCAACAGCACCTACGGCTGCCTGACTTCGCAGCACCTGGATCATCTCAAGGAAGGAGCAATGAAGATGATCACACTCTGGACTTCCTGAACTCAGGCTGGCATAATGTGCAGCTACAGAAGACATCAAAATGCCATCTCGCTTGTGTGACGCAGTGCTTGCTGGTGGTGAATTAGAAGGGGCCAAGCTGCCCCAGAGCCAAGCTGGGGACTGGGTGGGGTTCTGTTCCTTTCTGTTTTGGACTGATACAAGTTTTTAATAACTATAATGCTCACTGTTGCTTGGAATCCTCAATACAGTTTGGAGGATGTCTTTGTTACTTTCCTGTTGCTGTGATAAAACATCATGATGAAGGCAACTTATAAAAGAAAGTATTTAATTGGACTTATAGTTCCAGAGAGTTTAGAGTCCATGATGACAGAGGAAGGGCATGGCAGCAGAGATGACTAAGAGCTTGAATCTCAAACCACAAGCAGGAGGCAGAGAATACACCAGGAATGGCATGTGTCTTTTGAAACCTCAAAGGTGACAACCAGTGGCACACCTCCTCCAACAAGGCCGTACCTCCTAATCCTTCCCAAACTGTTCCACCAACTGGGGACCAAGCATCCAAACATATGAGCCTACGGGGGCCATTCTCATCCAAACCACCAGAGGGAACTATGAAGTCTACCCTCAGAGAGTTGTGATGCCCACGCTGTCTTTTCCTTTCTTCATATGTACTGACTGTACTGCTTGCTCCATGTTGAGTTTGCCCAAATAATCCAGATTATTAACTCTATACTCTTAGACTCTACTCCAAAGGCCCTTTTCACCAAACCAGAGTTATTTTTCATTAATTTTCTTTTCAACTAACAAAAGGAAAAACTCCATCAGCCATTTCCCCACTAGGGGTCCAGTACTGGAATTTTCATTGCCAGTGGCTTATGACTTCTTTCCCTGCTCTTTAGAGTCTGCAGAGCTGCCCAACACATGACCCCTGAAGTCACGTCTCCAAGGATAACTATGAATGTGACCTAATGCAAAAAACATACTTAGAACTTACTTAGAACATGAAGGGATTTTTTTTTGCAGTGTTTTGGTAGATTGATTGTGTGGTTCATACATGTGAAACTCTGTAGATAATGTCATGCTACAACACATCAAAATAAACCTATGTGTGCGCTGGCAACCACTGGCCATGGGTTGGGTATCCCTAGATTTAATGTATGGCCCAGGGAACCCCAAAGCTTGGACACTTGTGCTTTAACAGTTTTGGGTTTTTTGTTTGTTTGTTTGTTTGATTGATTGATTAAAAAATCTAAAAAGTTGAGTGTAGTGGTGCTTTCCTTCATTCCGAGCACTTGGGAGGCAGAGGCAGGCAGATCTTTATGAAGTCAAGGACAGTCTGGTCTATATCTAGTTCCAGGCCAGCCAGGGATACATAATGAAACGTGTGTGTGTGTGTGTGTGTGTGTGTGTGTGTGTGTGTGTGTGTGTGCATACACACGCAGGTGTGTAGGCTTTCCCTACAGTGAGTAAACCCTGGTCACAAAGTCAGCTTGCTTTATAGAGTTTCAGAGATAATAGAGAACAAGGTATCTGAGTGTGCTGAGCACTCCACCCAACACAGCATTCTGTAGTTCAAGCTACTCCTGACATTTGCAATGACTATTTCATTTAATTATCAGATGATGGTCTGAGGACCTCACTAAATGATCAGCTCCATCAAAGAAATCCAGTGACTTGTCCCATTCACCATTGTCTCCTCAGAACTTACTGTCATGTCCACCCTACAGAAGAAGATGCTTAATATACGTTTGGTGAATGAAATACAAAGGCTGAAAATTTCAAACTGACAGTCCACGGAGGAGCCTTCTGTGGGTGTCACAAATGAGCCATCCTGAGCACAGCTATTCCTTTCTGCTCTATCACTGTTCAAGAAACAGGACACAGGGGTTGCCCACAGAGCTGAGTGAAGCAACAAAGATGGTCAGATGAAGTTGCTTCTCCTTCTGCTTAAAAAGCTCACATTTTATATTTACCCTGTATGAGTGTGTATATATGATATATATATATGATATATATCATATATATATCCTTGTATACCCTGGGGGGAGGGGTATAATCTGATCTAATCATCTGTAATCTTGCTGCCAAATGATAACACAGTTAACATGGTGTTATCTTTCTGGGCTTCATTTCACACACAAACAAAGCTTTAATTAGTGGGAGATTACTTGGCTCTCTGATCATAACTCACATTAACTAGATGCTTATGTGGTGGTATTGTGTTCCCCAAAATATTGTGCACCCTAATAAACTTATCTGGGGTCAGAGACAGAACAGCCACAATATTAAACATAGAGGATAGGCAGTGGTAGCACAAGCCTTTAATCCTAGCATTCCAGAGGCAGAAATCCATCTGTTCAAGGATACAGCCAAGCATGGTGACTCACGCCTTTAATCCAAGAAAGCGAGCCTTTAATCCCAGGGAGTTATGGTAGAAAGCAGAAAGATATATAAGGCGTGAGGACCAGAAACTAGAAGCATTTGGCTGGTTAAGCTTTAAGCTGGTTAAGCTTCAGGCTTTCGAGCAGCAGTTCAACTGTGAGCCATTGGGATGAGGACACAAAGGCTTCCAGTCTGAGGAAACAAGACCAGCTGAGAAGTTGGCAAGGTAAGGTGGCTGTGGCTTGTTCTGCTTCTCTGACCTTCCAGCATTCACCCCAATACCTGGCTCAGGTTTGATTTTATTAATAAGAACTTTGAAGATTCCTGCTACAGTCTTAACTTGCGCCAGGCACCACGCCAAATACCCGACATGCATCTGAGCTGCCTAACGCCCAGTGAGGTAGATGCTTAATATTAGTCACTTTTCTCAGGACAGAGGTGGGTATTGGGGGTTGAGGAAATCAAGTAACATCCTCAAGGTCGGAGAGTCTTGGCAGCAGAGCCAGGTTTCAGTTCCAGCCATCTGACTCCAGAACCCAGTGGGGCTCCTGCAGATGTCTGCTGAAGGAGGCACTGAATGAGCTGACTGCGTGTTCAAGCACCCACTCTAGGGACAACTAAGCTACTATGTGTCTGTCCGCCAGCTGGACGGCTGTTGTCTTAGAAATGCTCTGGATCTTGTCATTCCTGTCTTCATGGGTCACTAAAGCTAAGCACAGTTCTTTTTTTTTTTCTTTTTTGGGTTTTTCGAGACAGGGTTTCTCTGTGTAGTTTTGGTGCCTGTCCTGGATCCCACTCTGTAGACCAGGCTGGCCTTGAACTCACAGAGATCTGCCTGCCTCTGCCTCATGAGTACTGGGATTAAAGCCGTGCGCCACCACTACCCGGCCAAGTATGGTTCATTTTAAACAACATAAACTGTATTTTCTTGGCTCCTACTTCTCACAGCCATTGGTGACGTCTTCCTCAAGGGGAAGCCTAAAGCCCCTCTTTCCATCACACCTTCCATGGTCTCTCTCACTGCCCAGGCTTCTGTCTCCCACAGAGACACCCACAGGCCCCTTCCACTGCTGGCCCTGCTGGCAGAGGCCACGCTGGTCACTCACACTTGCTGCTGCTGCTCTGCCACTGAGTCCAGTCTGAAGATGAAAGAGGTACCTCTTTGAGTGCTGGTACCACAGCCACCATGCAAGTGCCACCAACACCACCAATGCTGGGCTCACAGCCGCCGTCACGAGGTGGGGAGAAGACTCATATGGCTTGTGTGTACTGTGCACTTGGGTCCCACTGACTTTTAAGCCAAAGGAGAGCAGATCTCTCTCAGTATCTATGGGGATTACCTCTAAGAACCCCACAGGTACCAACATCTGCAGATACTCAAGTCCCTGGTATAAAATGGAACAGTTCTGGCACAGAACCCACAGATCTGAATACCTCAAGTCAGCTCTAGATTACTCACAGTATTGAACACAACACCAATGTGCTGGGATGGCTCCTACACTGCTGTGTTTAGGGACAATGACAAGAGTAGGCAGACTGTCCATGTTGGTTACACACGCATTTATTTTCCACACAGACTTGGTTACATCTGTGGAGTCAAGGACTCAAAGGCAACTGCCCTCAGGATGACCCCTCACTCTGGACCACCTCGAGAGTTTCCACAGAGAGAGTCCCTCAACCAAACAGATTTTGAAAAACTCAGCTTACTTCTGAGACATCTCGGCATCTTGCAGGGCTGACAGGGGAAGCCACGTAGGTGCCGGGTGGGCTTGGTGACAAGTACTTTTACCCACTGAGCCAGTTCACTGGCCCCAGACTCCTTCCTTAAGGAGCACCCAGTCCCGTGCGCTGCACAGATTGGCTGAAACAGATGGGTTCGTGTTAAAGTTTCAAGTCTTTAATTCCATGACTTGCAGTCCAAGAGGCATAAGGAGAGTCAGTACAAAATGAAAATGCAGGGCTTCTCATTCAAGGCATTAAGAACTCCGAGGAAAGAGGACTGAGCTCTAGCTCAGCAGTAGAGTGACAGCCTTGCATGCACAAGGTCCTGAGTTCAAAAGCTGCGTTTGGGGGTTGAGGAGAAGTTCATGTTGGAAATAGCACAATACTAGATCTCATGGAGCGCCTTGTGTGACAGCTACACATCGAAGCCATCCTTGTAACAAGGACATAAAAAAACATACTTTGGAAAGCCATTTTAATATGTAAGCATGAGTTCTGATTTCTGTGAAAGAATGCTAAATATTTGCAAGTATTTACAAACCAAAATAGGAAACGTCACAGAAAGATGTGCCATTCTTACAGAAGCACAATTAACTCAGCCTTGTAGTGTGTGAAAATGCAGGAAGAACACTAGTGTGTGCTTGTTTTCATCAGAGCCTCCACACCCCACTGGAGTCCTATGTCAGAGAGAAGCACAGAAGGGCTGCAAGTCTGGGCACAGCACAGCACAGCATGGTAGGCAGTGAGGCATCGCACACGAAAGTGGTCCCCATACCAGAGGTCTTATGGGGCAAGAGACAATCAAACAGAAATAGAAGAGTTTGTTGCCACAAAACTAGGTGCCACCCAACCCTCATCAACTCTCCCAATCCACTGTTGTCTCAAACTCCACAAAGCACTGGTTTGGGCTAAGGCGGTCCTTCACCCTGGGTCAGTATTAGCCTGGCCATTCCCACACTGCGCCACTGTTTTCGTTTAATCTCTGCTGCTGCGATAAAACACTGACCAAAAGAAACTTGGGGGAAAAATGGTTTATTTTCTCTTATTGGTTACAGTCCATCATTGAGAAAATTCAGGGCAGAAACCCAAGCCCAAACCATGAAGGAATAAATGCTGCTTGCTGACGCAATCAAGTTTACACTTAATAAGCTTTCTAAGATAGCCCAGGACCAACTGCCCAGGGAAGGGTGCCACCCACAGTGGGATGAGCCCTCCTACATCAATGAACAATCAAGATAACCCCCAACAGACATGTCCACAGGCAAATCTGATCTGGGCGATCCTTCAGTTGAATCCTTCAATTCCCAGGTGACTCTGGGCTCTGTCAAGCTGACAGATGCCTCCCATTGCAGGACACTGCGTGGCTCACCACCATTAACACACAGACTCAAGGGCTCAAATAAGGATGGAAAATGCTTGAACAGTTGGGTTTGTCTTCTCTCCACCTCAGATGATGTGGAGGGAAAGTGGGATACGCCATGCTCCCTGAGGCCCCTCCTCTAGTGGGCCTTCTGATCTAAACAGGAGCAAGATCACCTGGGCAGACACTGGAGAGTTTGTAGGCAAGTCTCAAGGAACACGCAGGCCAAGATGCAGGTGGTGCCATTCATTCCTCAGGGCACCAAGCTGAACCAGAATTCAGCCAATGAGACCACATTCCACATGTATATGCTTCCATGCTGCCACGGATACTCTCTTCCACTCCAAACTCTATGGCTACAGGTGCAAGGCATGTTTACATACATATGCATGTATGTGTACACACTGGCATATGGCATATGTAACATGAGTATGTGCACATATACATGAAATATGCATGTAAGTGTATACATACACATATTTAACGTAGGCATATACACAAGCAGGCAAGGAGAAAGAATATACACATGCATATGTATAAACAGAGTAATTCAGCTTTATTAAATTCAACCAACAGTAAGAGTCTCTGCTGTATTTCAGTCCTTGGCTAGGCATGAGAACACAAGGTTGAATGAATGTCCCTCTCTCAAAGGGACATTGTCACCATCCAAAGAGGACAGAAACTGAAAACCGAAGTGCCCCTACCCATTGGCTGTTTACCAGAGGAGGCAGGGTGTCTTCTGGAGGTCTAAAATGAGAGCAGCCAAGATGGACTTGACCCATGTGAGATGGGCTCCGGTCTCAACTTCACTTCTTGGAGACCATGTGATGATATCCAGCATGCACCTTGAGCTGCAGAACCCCTGTTATGAAGTTGAATATCTACAACAGTGCCTTCTTCCCGGAGTGTCAATCTTAGGTGACGTGACACAGAAAGCCCTTACACTTCTGGGCCCCCAGAGGCACTCAGTAATGTGAGCTGTCATTCTGTGTATCATTATTAATTATCATTATTAAGAAGAACATTAAATTGGAGCAGGTACAGAAAGACAGAATGGCCAGTCTAACTCGAGACACAGGAGGAGCTCTGTGGATGTTGTGTGGAGCTCAATCTTTCTAGGAACAGGAGCTTGTGAGAAGACCAAAAGAGGAAGGGCAAGCATTCCAACTGAAAACCAGTTTGTTCAGAGGCCTGGAGGCATGAAACATCCCAACAGGCCCAGAGAACCGCCATACTCAGAGTAAGGGTTCGAGGTCAAAGAAGAACTGGGGTGAGATCTGGAAAAGGTGCTCGAGAGCTGAACAACATAATACCACAAATCAGGTTTGCCTTTCAGAGAGTTTAGGTAAAGTTGACGGGACATGACTTTACGTTTCCAGGGTCACCACTGTGGTGACCAGTTACTGCAAACACCACTGCTGCCGTCCACATGATCCTTGCTCTGCATGATCAAAAGCGTCTTGCTTGTTTCAGTTTTTGTAACTAATTAGCTTGTTTTTTCCATTCTGACTTAGATGCTATGGAAGGTTTTCTTTACACTAACCCCTTCCCAGTGGTTTTTAAATACCTATCCTTCTCACCACAAGGAGACCCTTAAGTGGCCACATTTTTCTGCACTTACAGGATTCACACAGCAATGGTTTGCCCTCCGAGGAGGGTGACTGCAATTGCAGCCTCGAGGGTCAAGACTCCAAAATGGAGATGGGTGTGGGAGGCACAGGCCAGAAAGGGTTTAGAACTGTTCTCAGGAGCTGAAGTCACATGTCCAGGGCAAAAAGCACTAGGAAATAAACAACAGCCCAGGGACTGTGAGAAGCACAAGAAAGGTCACCTAAGAGGAGAAAGATTCAGGGTGACATGATGGGTTGTGGGGAGGAAACAGCCTAAGATAAGACTCAATGATAGTGATGGAGGAGCACCCCCCAACCCTGGGTAGACAAAGGAAACTTCTGGAATAAATCCAGGGCAGTTTCCTTATGCTTCATTCCTGAGCACAGCCTATCAGTCAATCCTGTTGGTTCTCTTTGTCCAAGTGTGTCCTGAGCACCTTCTCTCCAAAGCAGCAGAGCTAAGAGTGTCCAGTCGCTGTCTGCACTTAGTAGGCTCACTGACTAGAGAAAACAGCTTGATACCACAGAAGGACACATAATCCAGCCATGTTGGACTTGGGGAGGCACAGAGAGAGTTCTGCTACTGGTACTGAGCACCCAGTAGGTGCCGAGTATTGGCCCAGATGTGTGCCTATAACCCTCCTCTGACAAAAACCATCAGGCCCCAATTCTCACTGTTCAGTATGAGAGAAAACAGAAGCCACAGCTGGGAAGAGGGAGGTAAACAAAAGAGAATGAAATCCTAGTCATCGACACCACCTCTCAGACACTCCTTACCTCTTCAGACCTTTGGGTCTAGTCTTGGATTTTCATTAAGCATTGATTTTTCCATCTCAGTTTCCCCCATACCATGGCATTGTTCCCAAGTGCCCATGTATTATCCTGCTGTTGTGCCAAAGACCCAGTAATGCGCTCTGTGTGTGCACGTGTGTTCATGTGTTCTCAAGTGTTTCTGTGTTTAATTCACACCCAAGCAGGGGGAGCCACATAGACTTAGACGCCCTGCCCCTGCTGTGGGATCATCTCTGTGGGCAGTCAGGGGGACCTAGCACCAAGGGTGGTTAACTTGTTTTGGGATCGTCTCTGTGAGTAGTTAGCTGTTGCTGTAGTCAGGGGGACCTAGCACCAAGGGTGGTTAGCTTGTTTTGCTATGAAAGCAAAAAAAAAAAAACAAAACAAAAACAAAAGCAAAAACCAAGGTTATATCAACCTACAAGTTCGTGTTTACTTTAGGAGCAACTGGGAAATTCAGAAAGCATGCCTGGAACAGTGTGGGCAGGCATGGAAAAACAGCAGCTTCGAAATCTTCTCAACTTTGTCTCTCAAACCAAGAAACAACCGAGCAGGCACCTGCTGGGTGGCAGGTACAATCCAGCCCACTGAACCCAGTCAGAATTGTTCCCGTCACTGGTTTCTTTTCAATATTTAAAGCAGTGGCTGTGGTGCTGTGGCTGTTTCTCTTTAACAGTTCTATTGGTGGTGATTTTTAACACTTGGATGACCATGCAGAGCTTTCTGAGACAACTCTTAGTTTTCTTTTCTTCTCATCACTGTTTACTACCCAGAGCAAAGAAAAAAAAAATTATTCTTTTCCCTGATTTTTTAGGGAAGGGAAAGAAATTCTAGCATCTGGGGTCTGGGACCACTTGAAAAGTCTGGGCAGGGACTGCTAAGGACCTCCCAGAGATAATCCAAATGGCTGATTTAGCAAAGCCCATTCTTGACCTTGACACAAGACAAGACAGGCAAGGGGGAAGGACTTGGGAGGGCAGAGCCAAAGAAAAAGGATCACAGAAGCTGGCTCAGATCTCGCCAGGCCCCCTCCCCCATTCAGCAAACACCTGGCTGAGTTGGAAAACATGACCGGCCCAACCTTCCTCCTGGCAGCAATTGAAGCTGTCAGCTCCTGCTTGTCACCAGTTGCACTGGAAGGCCCGGGGCAGCCACAAGAGCCCTAATTAGGCAGAAATGACACTTCCACAACTGACCTGCCAGGACCTTTGGCGGACCATTTAACATCATTAGTTAGCATTTTTAAAAAGTGTGAATGTAAATGAACAGCCAGTGGCTTTCAATGGAGTCTGTCGGTGGCATCTCCCCTCCCTTCTCACTCCTTCTCTTTGTGCATGAATAGCCCACTTGTTTTCTCCGGAATTGGAAGGAGGCATGAGGAAGGAGGGGTAAGAAGACTATCCTGAAAACGGACAGACATGTTAAAGCATAAACAAGCTCGGAACACCAGAAAGGCCATCTCTTCTTGCCTGCATATGGCACCACATGTAGCCGATCTCCAGGGCCACCAGCTCGGAACTAGGAGCCGGCAAGAGCCCAACAAGGCCAACAGATGCCAGTCCCCACCCCACACGCCGCCGTCACAGTCCCTCTGAAACGCCCTTTCAAACTCTTTCCCGTGGTCCAGCTGTGCCTTCTGTGAAGCCGATGTCGCTGGTGTGCATAAGTGTAAATGTACCAGTTCCCGATGTGCCTGGTCCCCCTTAAGAGGGATCATTTCAGATGCCCGGTCCAATACTTACACAAGTGAGTTCATTTCCTACCTGCTGCGGTTATTTCCCACCTTGAATCACACTTCATTTTGCTCTTTCCTTTACACCCACAGAATCCATACACACCGACACTCTCCATCTGCAGGAGGGGAAGAAAAGAGTTTCACTGTGAACACTTTGCTTTGTTTCCTTGTGGCTCATAAGTCACAGACTCCTGCTGGCTGACAGTTTTGGAGGAGGGATGGCAGAGGTGCTTGGCTTCTGGCTCAGGGTACCTTGGCGCCCAGTCCCAGTACCTCTGTTGTTGGCCTTGGGTGCTTAATCCTGGGCCTCAGATGTTTTCATCTGTAAGACAGAGAAAATGCCTCACTGCATCAAGTGAGAAACAAGAAAATGGAAGTATCGCAAACACAGGATACTGACATCTGAATACCAGGAGTTACGGATGGGTGAGAGCTGCCTGAGCCAGGAACCACACCAGGTTCTCATCCTTGACTTTCGTGGTGGGACAAAGTAAAAAATTAGTCCTTGTTTCCCAAGGCACATTGGACACAGCAACCAGAGTATCCCAGGTCCCTTCTTGGCCTCCCCTATCCTGCTTAGTATTCTCAAAATACTATGGTACATGGATGTAAAATGACCCTCACAAAACCATGGGTAAATGAGTTATTTACTCCCTCTTCTGGACCCCACACAGCATGAATGGGAAGCAGACCTCATCTACTTCTGGGCTTCAGGAAGCCCTGAGAGCAGTCATGGGCACATGGTAGATGCACGTACAATAAATGTGTGGTAGGATGCAAGAGTCCAGCTCCCAGGACTTAAAGGATGGGGATGGGTGCTACACAAAGCCTGGGCAGGAGAGTCATGCTTGTGAAATTCAACAAAAGGTGTATGGTGGGAAATGCCTGTGTTGAGCCATGAGACAGAAGCAAAAAGAAAACAATATTAGTTTGGGGGCGGAAAGAGAGAAAATACTTAGACTGCCCTTCCCTTAACATTTCATTTCATGGAGAGGGGGGGAGGAGAACCTCCTCCTTGAGGCATTTAGTGCTTTTAAGCTAAATACCTCTGCATATTAAGCAAATAGAGAAAAGCCAGCTAGATGATGCCATCCAATTGAACCACACTGGGCTCAGAAAGCCTGTAGGAGGTGCCGGGTTTGACCCCTTTCCCCATCACATGCCTGGTCTCAGCCCCGCTGTTTAGCATAGTGGCTCCTCTCCAGCTGTGGGGCTTATTGAAAGCCTCTAGCCCCTGCCTGGCTTTGGCACATTTTCTGCAGGTCCCTCCTACTGTGGCCACAATGGACTGCTCGGGAGGTTTAGACCCGTCGACAGCTACAGGAAGGGAGGCGGGCAATAGCTGAGGGAGTGCAGTCATTGTCTTAAAGGGCCAGTGACATTGTGTGGCACTACCACAGGCCTGAGGCTCTGGGACCTGCTAATGAGATGGAACCTCTCCCCCTACTCGCTCTTTCTCTCTTTAATGATTTAACTTGATCGCTTTGGTTCCTTTCTGGAAAGGGAATTGCCCATTGATCATATAAAGTAATCGTCTGTAAGACATTGCAGTGCAGAAGCACCACTCCTTCCCTGGCTGAAAATGTCACAGCAATTGAAAAGCTCTTAGCCCAGTGCAAGAATGAGGTGGCTGAAGAGAGTGGTCTTTGCATATGACCCCAAGTACTCCTGTGTTCCTAGAGTTGGGAGATGTGACCGGAGAGGTTTAAGGGAGAATTTCCCTCCTGTGGCTTGCCAGGATTTTTGCATAAGACTCTGAGAGACTGACCAAACATATTTAAGAAACAAAACCCAAACATCCTTAACCCTAAAATTAGATACAGTCAGAGAAATTATTTTCTTAATGACTCACGATATTCTTTTCTTAGAGTCCTGTGTCAAAGGGCACCCCGCAGGTGCAGCATGATTTGGGAGGGAAGAGACAGCACCTTCTGAGTGAGGGCAGGGCCCCGGTTTGGGAAGGAAGAATGGATGCTCTAATTGTCAGTGTTTGCTGATGTTTCTGACTTGTCACTTGGCGGCAGCAGTGCCACGCTGTGGGGAAGGGGACCACACACTTGAGGAGTTTTCAAAAACAGCTTTATTAAATAAGCATTGCCATGCCGAGAAGCGGGAGTAATTCACTGGGGTAGGGGTGGGGGGTATGCATGGACCTCCCGGCTAAATAAGCAGGAAACTTGTTAGTGATCCTTCCCTTTACTCTGACAGGTGAAAGTCCAGGTTTGTGTACAAACAAGAGGGGTGCTTGTTTCCAGCACTGCTGGCTAGAAGTGCTGCTCCTAATGTGTCCTCTGCGAACAAAGCTTCAGGTGAATCACCGCCAAGCACTGCGGGTTCCTTTGCAGCCTGTGAGCTAAGACAGTGGACATGATCATTACTGTACTTCTTTAAAAGGCAGAACACCTGCTGGCTTGCTGACAGAGAAGACCACTTACAAGTTCAAATCTGAAAAATGCAGAGGATGCTGCATGCCAGAGCCCAGGGAAAGGTCACTGCACAGGTGCCCTCACTATATGTAAATGCAGCATATGCATCATTTGGAATTTAAAGACTTGGGGGTTCAGATTGTAAAATCTCATGTTGTTAGAACACAGAAGACAGATGCTCAATCAGGAAATCATATGCACTACACCACATTACACCACACATATTAAAATACATACTTCTCAGGCCGGGCCGTGGTGGCGCACGCCTTTAATCCCAGCACTTGGGAGGCAGAGGCAGGCGGATCTCTGTGAGTTCGAAGCCAGCCTGGTCTCCAAAGCGAGTTCCAGGAAAGGCGCAAAGCTACACAGAGAAACTGTCTCGAAAAAACCAAAAAAAAAAAAAAAATACATATTTCCCCTTATCTACTTATCCAAGAAAGAAAATAAAGGAGGTGGGAGAGTGTTCTTTAAAGTTAAGCCTACTAAGGAAATTTGATCCTTAACCATGAAGAATTAGGTTGGAAGCCATTAAATGAACCTTAAAGTTTATTTATATTTATATTTAAAAAGCATTTTAGAGCTGGGTGTGGTGGTGTGCACCTTGAATCCCAGCACTTGACAAGAGCAAACAGGTGGATCTCTGAGTTGGAAGCCAGCTTCACATAGTGAATTCCAGGCCAGCTAGAACTATAGTGAGACTCTATCTCAAACAATATCTTATACTTTTGTCAGTAAAATGAGACAATTAATTAGATACATAGCCAGATTATTAATCTAGAACTACATAAAATATGCATATGCTCAGAAGTTCTGTCTGGCTCTAAGACTGTTAGCTCAAAAATACAAAGACTGACCATGTTGAGAAACAGCTGAGTGATAAGGAGTCTCACGGTTGCTTCCTGAAGCTTTGCCTATGAAACAGTGGTCTGGACAGGAAAGTAGGCTGAGGCTAGCCCCTGAGGCCAAGAACAGGGGAACACGAATACTTGGGGCAGAAACCCAATCCCCATAATCAAAGACTAGGACAGAATGCAGGCTCATGGCAGTGACTGCAGGCTTGTCTGCCCAGGTGGGAGGGGGCCAGGTGGGGGGTGAGGGTAGCCAGCCTATGCCAGGGCTCAGGCTGCCTGTGTCGTCTGTACGAACTTCAGAGTATGTGGTGTGTGTGTGTGTGTGTGTGTGTGTGTGTGTGTGTGTGTGTGTCGGGGGGTGATGTGGTTATACCATGTTTCCGGAGGGAATAAAAAAGACCATCTGATGAAAAACGCAATAAGCCCAAAGGAACAAAATGTCAAATCTGCTAGTAAGCAGCCACAGGACTGCTGCCATCTCTTCTGTGCTCTCTCTGCTCTGTGCATGACGGGAATCCCGGAGTCCAGACCAAGTCCTGCTTTACAACTCACTCCTAGTGGGGATCCCCCTAGCATGTTTTAAATGACCCGACTCACGAAGTATAAATTAATCTTCAGCTAAGTACATCCGAAATTCATATTCAACAAACTTTGTAAAGCTGTTGGATGTGTGCTTAAAAGTTAATAAATGCATTTTAAAACTTTGCCTTGTTCCTACATGTGTGCTCGCCTAGTTGGGTAAAAGCACACAGAGTGATGAGAACCACACCCCAGGCTGATCTGCAGCTGGTTTGAGTAGTTATTCTTAGGGTTAAAATCCAGTCTTGTGGTGAAAGTCACAGACAGCTCAACCTGAGCTTTTTAATGTACTTGTAAGTCTACACATTTGTATTTGTTACTGACATGTATCTCAGGCACTAGAATTTACCAAAAGCATGTGGTCAGATTCTTTTTACTTGTTCAAAAAGCTAACCTCGGGCCGATGGGTATGGCATTTGCTGAAGTGTGTGTTTAGCATATAAGGTCACGTGTCTAATTCCAGTTAGACAGTAACACTGCTTGAATGTCACTTTACAGCACCCGAGTCACTGCAGAATCACAGGCTATGGGAAGAAAGAGCCATGCTGGGCCTTTGTGGAATTCAAGAGGGCATGCTCAGTGAACGTTTGGATCAGAGTGTGGACGGTGAGTCAGACAAGACTGTGGCCACGGGAGCCAACTTCTGCCCCTCCAACGAAAATCTCTTCTGCAGTTTCTCTTCTTCTGGAAGCCAGAAAGCCTGACTAACCCCAGGAGTTTCCTGTTCTGTCCTTTTCTTTTCAATCTGATACAAATCCCAGCCTCTTTCCTCCAATGATAGTCTCCCAGAGTTACGGATTATTTTAAAATGTCCGACTGAAATGGACACACACTTGTAGTTATCAACACCAGCGTGACTGAATCCCTGGGTCGACTCACAAATGCCTACCACAAGCTATAGATGACGGTAGAATCCCTCGCCTACGTTTAGGGAACACAGTGTGCCTGTCATAAATAGAACGAAGGACAGGCCAACCCAGATGTGGCATCAGCCCTAACCCAGAGGGGTCAAGTGTGTGTGACACAGCCAGGGTCTGTTGGTTCCAAGAAGGACACCAATGTTTTTCTTGACATTGGGGCTTGAACAAGAGTGTATAAATTTCTGGGGTACCCCCAATGAGTCTGAATCAAACCCAGATAGCATTCATAAGGGAAGGGGAACATGAACACACACACACACACACACACACACACACACACACACACACACACACGGTTATTTTTGCCTTCATTTAGCAAATATTTGGAGATGAATTTCAAAGTTATAATTTTATATTACTCATTTTGATCAAATTTCCTGCTTCTGCAGATTTATAATTATCCACTCCAACAAGGAAGTAATTTCTACTACTGTTGGATTTATTAGAAATGTACACAATTTTTAGCTGGGCAGTGGTAGTGCAGACCTTTAATCCAGCACTTAGGAGGCAGAAGCAGGTAGATCTCTGTGAGTTCGAGGCCAGCCTGGTCTACAAAGCAAGTTATAGGACTGCCAGGGCTACACAAAGAAACCCTGTCTGGAAAAAAAACCGAACCAAACCAAAACAAAAAGAAAAGGTACAAAATTTTTAATTGAATATATAATATTTCTGGAAGAGGTCTCAGTTGTGAATTCAAAATAGCTGTATTTTCAAAGCAATAAATGATTACACACATCCTAAAACTTCTAAATATCATTCTTTAAAACAAAAAGTGATAGTTAAGAACCCTTGTTTTTACGCTAAAAATTAGTCCTTGGTTTTTGCATTTTCAAAAACCTTATGTTCTTGTCAGCTTAGTGGCAAAGAAGTGAAAGTATGTATCAGTAAGCTAGCAGCATTCAGGTCAGACCACAGTCAGATACATCCTAGCAAGTGATGGCATGGAGTAGTGTCACACATACACACAGACGCTCACACACTCATACACACATATGCACACACATACACACAGTCAGAGGCACACACACACACACACACACACACACACACACACACACACACACACACACACACGTTTGGTCCCTCAAACAGGAACTATGCTTTTAAAATTCTAGGAATAGAAAACTTCGTTAGTAGTGTGGGGAGCTTAGGTTAGCTGACAGGGCCCCCAACATTCCCGGTCCTGTGAGCTCATTCTACGCCTTTCCTTTTCGTTCTCCTTGCATTTAAGAGCTGAGTGCAGGTGCTTGGTTGTGAACGTTGAGAATGACCTTTCAGTTTTTCACCCTCACTGAATGTTTCCTCTTGGAGGATTAATGGAAGCCCTGTTTCTCTGAGTAAATAATCCTTATCACTACTCCTACAATATTATCCCCACATCCTCTGCTAGCATGTAATTCAATGTATTATATTAAATTGGGAGCGGAAATTTAACCTAGTGCATTACTCAACTCTGAAAAGTGCACGGTGCTCCAGTGATCATCCACCTATGACTGGCATATTTGAAAAACAAGATTAAATTGCTACTGAGAAATTTGCCTCAAATGATTTCATTCACTTAAAGGTCCTAGAATTCACTTTCCCAAATCACAATTCTTGAAGAATAATTCCTGCTCTGCATTTGTGACTACCATTTTTTTTTAATACTGAAAAGACTAGAATTCTTAATGTGTTAAACAGGACAATACAAAGACAAGTCCAGCCAGAGACATAAAAGAGCAAGGATGGAAAGCCCAAGCCCACTACACGGTCAGCTATAAATGCAAAAACGTAAGGCCCAAACTTCTGACAACCGAATGCTCTGTCTCCCAAGCTTCAGCATCACTACCAGAAGAGCCAGGCTCCAGGCAATCAAGTGATGAATTGGAGACAGTCTTTTGATTTTGCTAATAAGAAAGAAATTACTCCTCTTAAGCAGATTAAAGTACAACTTTGGGGAAGCTGAAATCCCCTTCAGTCAGGTTCTTAAGTTTAATTACAAAAGTCAAACAACTTATTAACTGTCTCTCAAGTGCAATAACAAAATTGATAAGGCAAAGAACTCCAGGGGCCGGGAAGATGGGAAGGTCTAAACCTCAATTCCTTTCAACAGTGTCAGAGAATATGTTTTGGTGGGGGAGGTTGCCACAACTTGATAAATATCAACACTTGGGAGGCTAGAGAAAGCACTTCATGCTCATGCTGCAGACCCAAATTCAGTTCCTAGCACGCACACTGGGTGGCTCACAACTGCCTGTAACTCCAGCTCCAGGGGATCCAATGTCCTTTACTGGCCTCCTTGGGCACTAGCACACATAACTAAACAGTAAACAAGAAAACAAACACCCACCCAACAGGCCTCTTAACTGGCAACCTTTCTCTTTCTTCTTTGTTGCCCGCTATGTGGAAAACATACAGGGCAACACACTCTTCACTCAAAATAAAAGCAATTACCTTATTTTGCTACTTGTATCAAGAAAATCGCAGATGAGAAAAGTCTAGCTTTGTAGAACATTTTCTCAGCATTCCTTGGCTTTTATTAGACCTGTCCTTATGCCACAAAATACCTTCAAGCTGGATTTACGCCCATAAAGCTTTTAAAATTACAATCTATTTTAAAATGGCAAACTAGGTTGCTCAGAGAATCTCTTTGGCCTGGTCTTTCCCTCTTCTCTTTATGTTCCAAACTCGCTGGATAATTGCCTCACTTCTGGCTGTACAGAAACTGCTCGTCTAATTCCTGAAAAATACCAATTAAACTGCCAGCACAGCATCTCCAGTGCTGTGTCCGAGGGTCTTCAGTGTCAGAGGCCCTTGAACAAATGACCGGAAGGCTGCATCTGAAACAGCGCTGGCGGGCGCCCGCTCTGAACATTCACACTTCAGCTCCCGGCTTAAGCGTTCTGCTTTGCCAGAAAGCGAGAGAGAAATATCACATCAGCTTTATAATGCTGCACAAGTGGTAAAGGTTATGACAAAAGTGACAATTATCCAGGAGACCAATCACTTCAAAGGTCACTAATATTGTTTTAAAAGGACGGGGTCTCCCGTCTATTCAATCTGATTTCTGTACAGAGCTAAAGAAAGGTTTTCAATAGAACAGCACCAAACCGCAACAAATGCTGCTCTTGCCCTTCCCCTGGTTTCTTTGGCGAGAACATCAGTTTGTATTTGTGAGGCATAAAAGGGGAAGTCTACACGGATTTCTGTCTAACCTCACAGCAAAACTATGAAATTAAAAATACTAATCAATGAGGAAATGGATTCAGAAGTTATGTGAATTGTAGAAGGTCACAGTTGAAGCCATGAGTTCTGATTCCAGAGCTTCTGAGCTTTCCTGACTGCATCTGTTTCCTTCAATCATTCTTGGAGGAAACCTCAGTCCTTCTCATCTCTGCCTGACTCAGAGCAGTGCTTCTTAACCCTGGCTGTAACTGAGTATTTTAAAAATACTTCTGCATGAGTCTCATACGTGAGTATGATTTAGACCTGGAGAATGTTTAAATTTAGACCTGGGGAAGGGCATAATTAGCATTTTCCAACATGCCTCTTTAGAGTGTTTAAATTCTAATGGTGCTTAGACAAGTAGAATCTACAGGTGGCTCCAGTGTGATAGTTAAAACAGGAACTAGTCATCGAGAGAGCCAGAAGATTTACCCTGTGTCTTCGAAGACTTCAATGTGAGTTATTCATCTGGCTGTGCCATGGAGGGGGCACTGAAGACCAGCAAGAGCTACCATGACAGAACAGAACCTATGGTAATGAGAATGGTGCATGATGGGAAAGGAATGGGTACCAGAGTCAGTAAGACCTGCTTTCAGGTTTCACTCCTGCTCTGTGGGAACTGTGTGAACTCTGGCCAATCACCCATATTTTGACATTGGTTTGCAATCTCAAGAGGGTTGATGTCTGGAGCTGCTGCTGGGAGTTTTGTTGTTACTACTATAGTGATAATGACTCCTGGCAGGGGGCATTGGTGAATAAAAATAAATTGTGAGAAGCTTTTTTTTATTAGTCAATCATTCCTACCTTACTTAGCATTCGTTTTCAGGTGTTTATATTTGCTGTTAGTTTGGCAACCCTACTTCTCAGCCTTGACAACCAAGGGAGGAAGGCGTTTCTCCTCCCATTTTCCATGCATTTTGTCTCTAGTTTCTAGGAGTCTGTGATTAAGGGCACCTGCAGTCACGTTCATTAGTTCCCTGTGAAAGTGATTTTCAACACAGATGTCAAACGCAGGAAAAAAGAATTAACAAGTACTTGATAGCAGCCCCCAAGTTGCATCCAAACAATCACTCTTGAACATCAAAGTCATGGCAAATAGGTTCTGATCTAAATAGAGGTGTTGGATAGGACAGAGAAATAAAAATGAACGAATACATTTGTCTTCATCCTCATCAATTTATGAAATGACTGACATGGGCTAGAGATTTCTTTTTGAAATACAAAATGAAAAGCGTTTCATTTTCTCCATGAAGGGTCTCCAACTAGCAGGTTGAGACAAGTGGATGTGTCTCTAATATTTTCTCTTGAATCACAACTACAGAGTCTAGGAGGGAAACAGCCTCACTGGTTCTCAATCAAGGTCTCCAGGAGGCCCATGAACTCTATGCAAGAGGCTCCCAGTTCTAAACATACACCAAGCACATCCCCAAGAGAGTAAAGGCTTAGCTGTGCAGACAGTCTCTTTTGTATGTGCAAATCATCTATAAGTGAATTATAAAGGCCTATGAAAGCACTGCTGTGTTTACAGCTACTATTACTACTATTACCTGTGGGGTGGTCGAGCACTCCATTGGTGTTGTTATTATCATTAAAAGGGTGTCTATAACTGGGTAGTGGTGGTGCACACCTTTAATCCCAGCACTCCAGAGGCAGAGGCAGGGGGATCTCTGTGAGTTTAAGGCTAGTCTGGAACTACATAGTGAGTTCTAAGACAGCCAATGCTACACAGAGAAACCCCCATCTCAACAAACCAAAAAAAAAAAAAAAAAAAGGAAAAGGGGGGCGGTCTCCATACTCAAAAGGGTTAGAAAACACTATCAATCCAGACCTCTGTGTACTGAGAGGCAAATCTCGGATCCCAACACAGGTGTTCTCATTTCAAAACTGCTCTTGCCTCCCACTCTACACGTAGATCCCTGTGACATCCACAGTGCTGGTGTATGCATGCTCTCTCTAGTACCACATCCTCTTCCTAAAGGGTGGGCACAGTCCCATCCTGTCTCTGTGTGTGTATGCCAGGCACCTTCACCATCTCCAAGCCTCTCCTTCTGCTCGGTACCTTCTCTTCTCTCCCACCCCCAACTCTCCAGCTTGGTATTTTTAGGATTAACCTCACTCCAACTCCTTTCATGTTCTGACGCTGTAGAAGAGTCCTCAGACATTTAGTCTCAGTAGAAATGGAAAAAGAATCACCAATATATTATAACAAAGTTGTGAAGTTTGTACACAATTTGCATACATCTGGTTATATTTTTTAGCAAACTCCCAATATTCCCAATGTTTACTTGTGGAAAATAAAATTGCAATATTAATAAATGATCTTTTGACTGGAAGCTGGCCACACTGACAGGCTGTTAATAAGTGTAGAGCGCAGGAAGTTTCCAGAAGCGTTTTCAGGTCTCTGGTTTCAGTGTACTGACGACTCACGATAGCAAGTGCAGCTGAGATGCCATCAGAGCTTCAGTGCCCTGGAATAGTACCTGGCCCGTGGCAAACAGTCAAGAAATCTTCGTCAGCTGAATGGAGGAAGCAGACAGACAGGGACTTATGCTTCTCTGACTTCACCCAGTTTCATTTTAGAGGAGATGGAGTCTAAGCAACTAAGTTACTAATAACCCCTTCTTAGTAGTCAGTCCTTCTCTGGGCTTTGACTTAAATACCCTTCCCTCCAACATACTGTAATTTTCAGTCATAAAGGTAATCCATTTGAAGAAAATTAGGTACTACTAATATATAAAAAGAAAAGCGTCCAGGGAACCACTGCCCGAGTACAGCATGACTACCATCCCTTCAGATTGTCCTGTGTGCGCACAGGTACCCACACCTGGTATATCACCAAGCCTCTTCCCTGGCCTTTGGGACTGTTGCTCTAAGTTCATTTTGTCTGTTTCCTCTTATGGCTCCTGCCCTCCTCCTGTGTCCTCAATCTGCTCCTCCTGCAGCACTTAGCTCCTATTTCAAGAGGACTGTGTCCCACTTCCCTCCTGCCAACATCTCCATTCTCCAAGTTGTTATACTATGAAGACATCTTCTAGCTGTGTCTTCAGACCTCCCTTTTTCTCCAGGATTCCCAAACTCAAGGCCAGCAGGTGTAGAGCCCAGGGCACATGTCGCTCTAAGTCCAGCCATAATGTATCCTACCATTGTTTTTTGTTGATTTGGTTTTTTGAGACAGGGTTTCTCTGTGTAGCCCTGGCTGTCCTGGAGCCCACTCTGTAGATGGGGCTGGCCCCGAACTCAGAGTTCTGCCTGCCTTTGTCTCCTTAGTGCTGAGATTAAAGGCCTTGTGCCACCACCAATATCCTACTCTTGAAAACTTTATACTACTCCAAGTCTTCTTTGGTTCCCCAACCTCCATCCTATCACCTAAGAAAGTTCATCCTTTCTCTAGATTCTTTCTCATCTATCTTTTCCCAATGGCAACTTTACTGTTTAACCCTTCTACATCATTCTCTACCTGGATTTACGGCTTTTTGTAGAATCAATCATGCGTCACTCTTGCCACTGTGGCCAGCCAACCACTTCTATCTTTCCCACCCTATATTTTTAAAAATGTCTCACTCTTGCAGAATGGTATTCTAAGCCTCTAACAACTTTTCTGCAGGCTAAGTTTCTATCCTTGTTTCTCATTTCTGAAACAGAGTAATAATTATTCACCCAACTCCAAAACATTTGTCAGTTAAGTATTTATTGGTGGTTTTTATGTGCAAAACCTATCCACTCATCCAATAGCTAACTGCTGAACATCTAATCTATTAGAGAGTGTACTGATGCTGTGGATGCAGTATTGAATAAGACATGCAAACCCTGATCTCATGGAACATAGAGGCCAGTGGATTAGAGAGGGAAGAACCCATTACATAGTGGTCCCAACCCAAATACTTCCATTAAAATATTAAATGAGGGCTGTGGATACAGCTCAGCTGGTAGAGTGCTTGCCTGGCATGTGAGAAGGCTAGGGTTCCATCCCCAGCACCAAATTAACCAGGCATGGTGGCTCACAGCTGTAATCCCAGAACTCAGGAAGTAGAAGACAGATCAGAAGTTCAAGGTCATCCTCCACTACATAGCCAGTTTCAGGCCATCCTGGGATTCATAAAACCAAGTCTCCAATTGAAAAGAAAAAAATTAAATGGGGTCTGGAAATACAGTTAGTTCAGTGGCTGCATCCAGGTGGTAAGCCCAGAGAACTAAGCTGAACAGAGGAAGAATGAAAAGAAAGTCAAATGGGTCAGCTCTGAGGGATGAGGGATGAGATTTGTGGTCCAGGATTCAAGTGGGCAAGGAGTTCAGAAAAAAGAACAGGCTCCTGGGGGGCGAGAATGTAAAGCACAGGACCCACACCGACCAGAATGCCTTCAACTGGAGGTGGGTGGCTATGATGAAGGGCACACAGAATGAAAGCAACACTGTGGGCTCATTTTATATAAGGATCCTCTTAAAACCTAGCTGTCAGCAGCCGGCTCTGCAGTGGACAGGAAGATGACTCAGCCTCTGCTGCCACCATCAAAGGACTTGCAGCCGCCAGGAGGGTGGGTCAAGTGTGTGATGATCCATCACACCACAGAAAGGGATTCGTTCTCCAGGAGACACAAGAGAGACCACAAGAGAGACAGAAAGAAGAACAAAACAAAACAAAACAAAAAAAACGCTTGGGGAGTCCAGGGAGGGAGGTGCCGGTCTGGGTTATGTAACAGTACTTACAAAATCACGTATTTTATTCACCTACATCCAACAGTACATCTAT